>CAUYUJ010007675.1:0-20000 GCA_963575745.1 Prorocentrum cordatum
AGGAGGAAGAGGAGATAACGGAAAGTAGTCTAATCCGCTTCGCCAGAGATATGCTCGCAACTCCGACCTCAGAAGCGCCTTGCTTCGCGTCGGTCCCGCCGTTTTCGCTTGAGACATCATCGCAGCTTTGGGGCCCGAGACACTCTCAGTTGAGGTGTTCCAGCCACTGTCGCCTGAGACACTCTCGCAAGTCTCACTTCGGAGGTGCCTTGCACCATGGTGGTTCGGCCACTTTCGCGTGCGACTTCTCGCAACTCTAAGTTCAAGGATGCCCTGAGCAGAGGTGTTCAGACCACTTCTCGCTTGAAACTTCCTCGCGCGGCTGACTTCGGATATGCCCTCCCCTGAGCGGAGGTGTTCAGGCCATTTTCACCCGGGACGTCCTCGCAACACTGACCTCGGCGACGCACTGTTCCATGGTAGTCTGGCCACGTTTGCCCGAGACCCTCGCGCCTGTTAGTGACGCGATGATATGAGCAACTGGTCAGGCCACCACCGCCTGATATACGCATGCGTATGCGCACACATAGTTACAGTGACCCTTTGCATCTACATGTACATATCCATACAAACGTATGTATATATATATATGTCCATATGTACTATGCATTCATAGACGCATGTGTGGGCGCATGTACGCACGCTCGCATTCCGCTAGCGTGCGAATTCCAAAGGACCAAAGTGCATGGCGCGCAGCGCCAATGCAGTCTTGTATATATATATATATGTATACACATATAGCTATCCCCAGACTCTGCGGCCGACCTACAATCCCAGGACCCCCCATAGGACGAAGCCAGGACGAGATTGAAACCCGGCGATGATACATCGAGAATATATGAGATCCGGCGGCTCTGGAAAATGTCTCGGGCGCCGCAACCTTCTCAGAGCCTTCAGGAATGCTCTGAGAAAGATCCGGAACGCTCTAGAGCAGATTTGTCCTTGTGCTAGCCCTGCCCGAGGCCCCAACAAGACCGACCTTTCGTCCTGAGTCGTTTTTTGACGGTCCCAGCGTCCGGCGAAAGCCCCCGCAGGCCGAAGATGGGTAAAGCTTGCCGTCGCGACTTTTTTTCCACGACGCGGATCAGCTTAGGACACCCAGATCCCCACTGAGTCACCACACAACCTCCTCCTCCATCTCCTCCTCCTCCTCCTCCTCCTCCTCCTCCTCCTCCTCCTCCTACTCCTCCTCCTACCTCCTCCTCCTCCTCTCTCCTCCTCTCCTACCTCTCCTCCCCCTCCTCCTCCTCCCACCCGGGGCCGACCATTTGCCCATTGCCAAACTTGGAGACCCGTAGACTCCTACCTCCCCCCCCTCCTCCTCCTCCTCACCTCCTCCGCCTCTTCCGCTCTCCGCCTCCTCCTCCTCCTCCTCCTCCCTCCTCCTCCTTTTCCTCCGCTTCCTCCTCCTCCTTACGCCTCCTACTCCTCCTCCTCCTCCTCTTCCTCCTCCTCCTTTCCCTCTCCTTGTAGGTAAGTCCTCCCTGTCGCACCCCGAGGACAGTTTGTAAGGCAGGCTGGGCGTTTCGCCTGAGACTTTCTCACCACTCATGACGCTGAAGCTTAAAAAGTGGCAACAGCTTCGCCGATAGAGGGCGGGTGGTTTTCAAAATGTGACTCTCGCTTTAGCGCCGCGCACATTCGTTTTGAAAACTTGCAACGGTTTCACGGATTGAGGGCGGGAGGTTTTCTCAATGTGGTTCTCGCCTAAGCGCCGCGCGCATTCGTTTTGAATATTTGCAAAGGCTTCACGGGCTGAGGGCGGGTGGTTTTCAAAATGTGGCTCTCGGCTTTGCGCCGCGTGCATTCGTTTTCAACATTTGCAAGGGCTTCACGGATTGAGGGCGGGTGGTTTTCAAAATGTGGCTGTCGCCTTAGCGCCGCGCACACTCGGTTTTAACATTTGCAATGGTCTCACGGATTGAAGGCGGGTGGTTTTCAAAATGCGGTTCTCGCCCAAGCGCCGCGCACATTCGTTTTTTTAAATTGCAACGGTCTCGCGGATTGAGGGCGGGTGGTTTTCTCAATGTGGTTCTCGCCTAAGCGCCGCGCACATTCGTTTTGAACATTGCAAGGCCTTCACGGGCTGAGGGCGGATGGTTTTCAAAATGTGGCTCTCGCCTTTGCGCCGGGTGCATTCGTTTGCAACATTTGCAAAAGCTTCACGGATTGAGGGCGGGTGGTTTTCAACATGTGGCTATCGCTTTAGCGCCGCGCACACTCGATTTTAAACATTGCAGTGGTTTCACGGATTGAAGGCGGGTGGTTTTCAAAATGTGGCTGCCCCCTTAGCGCCGCGCACATTCGGTTTTAACCTTTGCCAGGGTTTCACGGATTGAGGGCAGGTGGTTTTCAAAATGTGGCTCTCGCCTAACGCCGCACACATTCGTTTTAAGATTTGCAAGGGCTTCACGGGCTGAGGGCGGGTCGTGTTCAAAAAGGTGCTCTCGCCTTAGCGCCGCGCACATTCGGTTTAAATATTTGCAAATGTTTCACGGATTCCAATGATCAGCGTACCAGAGATGGTGTTTTAAAAAGACTCAGGATTATGCGAGCGCAGCAGTTATGTTGATTCGCTGTGTCGAAGTCCAAACAATGCCGTGTCGAAGTCCAAACAATGCCGTTCTGGCACGATTCTGGATCGTCAAGACGCAGCAATCAGGTTGATACGTGGCGTTGAAATCCCGGAAAACATGTCTGGGCACTCTCCAAGACCTTCAAACTGTTGTCTTCCAACGAGGCAGTTCCCTCAATGGAGATGAACCGCTGTAGGGGCCTATGGAGAGGGAGCTTGGAGGGATGGATAAGTCCAACATCGTTGGTGACTCTTGGGTTTCCAATGGTCTTCCTCCTCCTCCTCCTCTTCCTCCTCCTCCTCCTCCTCCACCACCTCCTCCTCCTCCCACTCCCTGTCCTCCTCCTCCTCTTCGTCCTTCTTTTCCTCCTCCCTCATTGTGAGTATTATCACCCGTGGCAGTCTTAGTGCTAGTATGGATTATAGAAGCGTTGCTTACCGTCAACAGATCAGTGCCATGGTTGGTACGATGACCCATGTTAGTATTATTAACGGTGGGGTCCTTGCCATTATTCGTAGCATTCGCATTACTAGTATTGCAAGTATTCGTCATACGACGAGTACTTCCAATGTTCCACGCAAAACGAAAATTATTACCAGCATTACTCCTACAACTAATATGAATATATACATACACCTATTACTATTAATAGTACCAGTATTGACTCCAGTAGTAATACTGTTATGGGTTTTAGTATTACCATTCGTAGCCTTGATAATATTATTAGTAATCCTCTTCCTCCTCCTCTCCCCCTCCCCCCCTCCTCCTCCAGATTCTCTTCCTCCCCCTCCCTTTTCCTTTTTCTTCTTCCCTCATTATGAGTATGATCTTCATTTTTACCACGCATCGTATCGTAAAACGCGTATTATTACGACTACTGCTACCACTACTGCTGCTGCTAGTGCTACTGCTGCTGCTGCTGCTGCTGCTGCTACTACTACTACTACTACTACTACTACTACTACTACTACTACTACTACTACTACTACTACTACTACTACTACTACTCAACATAAGAATGCGACTGGTATTCCTACTACTACGACTACGACTACGACTACGACTGCGACTACGACTACGACTACGACTACGACTACACATACGACTACGTCTACGACTACGACTACTACGACTACGACTACGACTACTACTACTACTACTACTACTACTACTACTACTACTACTACTACAACTAAAAAAAAAAAGAAAAAGAAACAACTACTACTACCACGACTACGACCACGACTACTACTACTCTATACCACTACCACCACACCACCACCACACCCACCACCCCACCACCACCACTACTACTCCTTACTACTACTACTATCACGACTAACTACTACGACTACTACTACTCTACTAACTACTACTACTACTACTACTACTACTAACTACGCTTCTACTACTACTACGACCTACGACTACTACTACACTACTACTAACTACTACTACTACTACTACTAACTACTACTACTACGACTACGCTACTACTACTACTCTACTAACTACTACCACCACTACTACTACTACTATACTACTACTACTACTATCCTACTACTACTACTATGACTTAACTATGAACTACTATTACTACTATGACTACTACTAGTACTACTACTACTACTACTACTACTACTACTACTACTACTACTACTACTACTACTACTACTACTACTACTACTACTACTACTGCTACTGCTTCTGCTACTACTACTACTACTACTACTACTAACCACTATGAGTAAACTTCTTTGTCTACTACTACTACTACTACTACTACTACTACTACTACTACTACTACTACTACTACTACTACTACTACTGCTACTGCTTCTGCTACTACTACTACTACTACTACTACTACTACTACTACTACTACTACTACCACCACGACTGCTACTACTACCATACTACTACTACTACTACTACTACTACTACTACTACTACTACTACTACTACTACTACTACTACTACTACTACTACTACTACTACTACGACTACGACTACGACTACGACTACGACTACTACTACTACTAGTTACTACTACTACTACTACTACTACTACTACTACTCATGCTGCTGCTGCTGCTACTACTACTACTACTACTACTACTACTACTACTATACTACTACTAGTCTCACGCATGTTAATACCGATGCCCCCACAAATATACCGTTAATTTGGTCGTCCTGTTATGCATATCTGATCTTAGTACTACAATTGCAACTATTACTTTATTGCTGGTATGATTCTCCTTTTCTTCCTCCTCCCCCCCTCCTATCCTCCTCTTCCTTCTCCTCTTCCCTCCTCCTCTTCCTCCTCCTCTTCCTCCTCCTCCTCATCCTCTTCCTCCTCCTCCTCCTCCACCTCCTCCTCTTCCTCCTCCTGAGTTCTTGGCGCCCCTGGACCCCGCGTGCAGCCGCAGCAGGGCGAGCCGGGCGGCTTCGGGCCCCCCCTCGCGGTGCAGCGGCGCGTATTCGGCGTCGCGGGGCACGAGCCAGGCCACCGCGCGGTCCTGGAGGAGGGGGCAATAACAAATAGTTGTTTCTCATTGCACCGGCCTTGCAGACGTGCTGCAACAGATTTCTGCGTGGATTTTGCCCGAAGCGGCGATCGAACAACGAAAGTGAATTTCGCGTGGGTTCTTTTAAATATTCATTCCTGGCCAAAAGCACCCGCCCGCAATTCACCTCGAAATCCGGAACGAAATTCTGCGGGACACTCCGGGCCCATCATTTCGTTTTCCAAACGCAATTCACTCTTGGCGCCATGATTTATCGTCGGGGGCGAGGCAAAAGTGCTGCACCAGCGAGCGGCAATCAGGGGTGACCGAGACGCGAATTGGCCGGCGTGCAAGGAGGGGGGGAAATGGGGACGAGGCGGCCGCGGAGGACAAGAGGAGGAGGAGGAGGAGGAAGAGGAGGAGGAGGAGGAAGAGGAGGAGGAGGAGGAGAGCACTCTGACGCAGAGGACTTCCATGTCGAGTGGGCAAATGCGGCCAGCAGCGCAGCGGGGCCGTGGCAGCAATCGGGCCGCGGCTTCGGTGCACCCACGGGCGCTGCCGGGGCTCAGTACGAGGTGGAGCAAGTTGTGAAGCAGCGCAGGAGGAAGCAATAACAGAAACATGCTCAGAAAATCATAATAAAGGAATAAAGGAGGATGTATAAACGTACTTCAAATGGAAGCCTGAAAATGCACTGTGCATTTTGACAACACCTTTCTCTATCCCTTGCATCTCACATCTTCATGGATACCCGCCAGACGGGCCGTGTCAGGCCCCCCCCCAGACCAGCCACGAAAGGGCGGCCGCTTGCCAAGACACCCCCCGAACCCTCCCAGACAGGTCCAATCAGACCCCCCCAAATCAGACCACCCCCCTTCTATCGCGAAATCCTTAGTAAACTTCCGGAACTCCGCGCGCATACTGGGAGCGCCCAGGAACACATGGGAGCATTTGGGAGCGCCTGGATCGCCGTGGAGCGGAGCTCCCAAAGTCTATATTTATACAGTTCTTCTTCCCCTCAACAAGTGCGCAGATGATGAAAACTGCCAGCCTCCCGCTTAAGAAAAGGGCACCCCACAATGCTGAGCACCAGCCACAAAGACGAGGCAAGAGAAAGCAAGGCAACCGAGGAGGGAAAGAATGCAGCGGGGTCGCCAGAACGGATGCTGATGCCGTCTTTTCTCCGCTGGGGGTCCGAAAACTCGAAGAGATCGAGCAAGGACGTCTCCAAGACCAGCGCGTTGGGCCTCCGAGGCGCCACCAGGCTGCACCCGAGCCTAAGGAGCAACGGTAACGGAGGCACTGTTCGGTGGTAACTCATGGGAGCCTCCCATACCATCCTGGGAGCTCTTGCGAATCGACGCTAACCGACGCTAATCGACGCTGAATCGACGCTGAATCGACGCCAACCGACGCCAAATCGGCACGTCTCATCGACTCACAGACGCCAACCGACGCGCCTCGACGCTCAAGACGGAAGCAAGAGGGTAGACCAGCCTCCCGGGAGTTGCCACCGACGCACTGGCTCGGGGGGCGGAACGTCGACCTGGAATGATGGGCAAATTTTCCACCACCACTACCATATGCAGGACTTGGGAGAAGAGAGGATGAGGAGGTCCTCCTCCTCCTCCTCCTCCTCCTCCTCCTCCTCCTCCTCCTCCTCTTCCTCCCTCTCCTACCTATGGTAGTGGTGGTGGAAAATGGGTCCATCATGGAATCAGCGATACATCGCCGATACACCAGCGATAGGCCACCGATCGCAGATCTGCACCGTCCTGGGCGGAGGGTGGGGCTGTCGGGCCCCCGTCGGCAACGAGCGCGCGCTTGGGGGTCGACGCATCCCCCCTTAGAGGAACAAGAACTATGCACATGCACCGATCCTGGCCAGGCCCATCCTGAGCCCAGGATCGGTGCATACGCCCTCCTGCCTTGGCCAGGAAGGCATATGCACCGATCCTGGGTCAAGGGTGGGCCTTGCCAGGATCGGTGCATGTGCATAGTTCTCTTCGCCCGACCCCTGGGCCCCTCCCCATCCGATGGTCCTCGTCGTTTGGTGTTCAGGTCATAGATCGGGCCTCAAGCGGCCGTTCGGGACGAGCCGGGCGCCCCGGGAACGCTCTCGGCGGGGCGCAGCCGCAGCAGCCCGAGGCTGGAAAGCCGCCAGGGACCGGCGAAGACGCCCGAAAACCTCAAAACTTCCCCGGCCCTCGACCACTTGCGAGCGACAGTTGGAAAATTCTCACGCTGCCCCCCTACAGCCCATCCCCCCTATGATGCCTCCTCTAAGGGCCTCCAAGATGGGGTCGGAGTAGATGGGGTCGGAGGATCGCGCCGCATCGCCGATACATCCGTGATGTATCGGCGATGTATCGGCGATGCACTGGCGATGCATCGTCGACGTAGGCGATGCATCGGCGACGTCGACGCGAAGCGAATCGGGCTCCACGTCGAGGCGCACCGGCGATGCGAGGCGACCCCCTGGCCCCATCTAGGAGGCCTAGATCTTCTGCCTCCTCCTCCTCCTCCTCCTCCTCCTCCTCCTCCTCCTCCCCCTGCTCCTCCTCCTCCTCCGACGCCATGATTTCTCCATGACGCCATGATTTCTCCATGACTCGACCCCGGACCCACTCCCCCGTACCGGCTCTCCCGCCCGAGCCGTTCTCTGACGGCCCCGAGGCGCGGCCAAGAGCCCCCGGAGGCCGAACGTGGCGAAAAAGACCTCCCGCGGAGTGATGTTTTGCCTCCTCCTCCCCCCTCCTCCTCCTCCTCTCCTCCTCCTCCTCTCCTCCTCCTCCTCCTCCTCCTCCTCCGCCCCCTCCCCCCTCCTCCCCCTCCCCTGCCCACCTCTCTCCTCCTCTCGCTCCCCTCCTTCCTCTCCTCCTCTCCTCCTCTCCTCCTCTCCTCCTCCTCCTCCTTGCCTCGAGGGGGCCTGGGCGCCTCGCGCCCGACAGCCTCGAGAGCCTCGAGGACCTCTCGAGCCTGCCGCCGCCCCCCCCCCCAGCGTGCCGACGCCCGGGGAGCCGGGCCGCGGCGCCGCCGGCGTCGACGCGCGCGGCGAGCTCGGCCACGTCGAGGTCTGGGCCGCAGAGGGAGCACGGCAGGGCCACGGGCCCGGCGTGAGCGCCGCGCACGCGGACCGCCTGCGCGCCCCCGTGGGCGCTTTTCGCCGGGGGTGTTGTGCCAAACGGCGTGTGTTTCGTCTGGCGTTTTGCTGTCGTGCTCCGTCGTCCTCGTGTCCCTTTCGAGCTCTGGTCGTGCTTTCGTCTCCACTCCGCCCCTGCTGCAGAGCGAACTCGAGACGAGAACCGCACGAAACCATTTGGGTCGACCCCTGCTTTTCGCGAAGGGTCTCACACGACAAACGACGGTCAAAAACTGGTCTCACAGTCAGCCCGTGTTTTCAGGACGCGCGATAAGGATGCAAAAGGGCCCTGGAAGGCTATTGTTCGAAGCTTTGTGAGCGAGGCGCGGCCGGCGACATTGGCCAAAGATGGACCGAGGAGGCGAGGATGCAAGGGTACCCTTGGGAAGGTTGCCCATGCGTTCTGTGTGGGTCGACTGTGCGCGAAATGGCACAGCGACCTTACGCGGCGGCTTTCGCGGGCCGCCGGCGCGGCACGCTATACATTCGAAGCGAGGGCGTTCACGCGCGACCTTCTGCGGGCAGCTTGCTCGCAAGCGTCGGTGAAGACGACCCCATTGTTGTCCGTCGCTCTGATGTCTGGCGCTTCCGCCCGATTTCGGGCCCCAAGGCCATCACAGATCGATCCAGCTCGAGAGATGCCGCAACCGCATGAGGTCTGGGGCTCCCGTCGCGATTTTTCGCGATGCTGCATTGTGGCTGCATTTCCCCAACCATCCTGCTGCATTTGGTTTGCTGTGTTCCGCTACCACGGCGAAACACGACGCCCGCGTATTCCCAACGACGCCCACCTACCCCCAACGACGCCCACTTGTCCCCGGCCTGCTCGCCCGCGGACTGGTCCAGCTTCACGTCGCAGCGCCAGGCCTCGTGGCCGTCCTGCCCAGGAAGCCACAGGGCACCCACCACCGCTGATCTCCAGACCTCTCGCGGGGCGCGCAGGTGGCCATGGGCTTCGAGGCGAATCCAGCCGTGGCCACGAGGACCTCCCGGGAGGCCCAGAGAGGCGAAAACGAGGGACAGGCAGCGGTGTCGGTACCTTTTCCTCCTCTGGCCTGCGGCACCACAAGGCCGTCGGACACAACAACTGGCCGAACCGAACCGACCAACCGCAACCGACTGCGACGCAGCCGAACCGACCGAACCACGGAACACCCTTGGCCTCGTGGCCGCCTCCTCCTCCTCCACCTCCTTCTCCTCCTCCTCCTTTTCCTCCTTTTCCTCCTCCTCCTCCTCCTCCTCCTCCTCCTCCTCCTCCTCCTCCTCTCCTCCTCCTCCTCCTCCTCCTCCTCCTCCTCCTCCTCCTCCTCCTCCTCCTCCTCCTCCCCTCCTTCTCCTCCGCCTCCTCCTCCTCCCCCATTCTTTTTTCCTGATGACTAACTTCTCCCTGTCGCACCCCGAGGCCGGTTTTAGGGTGGGCTGGGCGTTTCGCATGAGACTGCCTCACCATGTATGACCCTGAAGCTGAAAAGTTGAAATCAGCTTCGCAGATGGAGGGCGGGTCGTTTTCAACATGTGGTTTTCCCAATTAGCGCCGCGCACATTCGTTGTGCAAATTGAAAAACTTCACGGGTTGAGGGCGGATCGTTTCCAACATGTGGCTCTCCTATTAGCGCCGCGCGCACTCGTTTTCAAAACCCCCGAGAGCTTCACGGATTGAGGGCGGGTCGTTTTCAAAGTGTGGCTCTCCTCTTAGCGCAGCGGACACTCGTTTTCAAAACCCCCAAGAGTTTCACGGATTGGGGGCGGGTGGCTTTCAAAATGTGGCTCTCCACTTAGCGCCGCGCGCAAGGGATTCACGGATTCCCATGGTCAAGGTACCAGAAATGGCACTTTGGAAAGACTCAGCACTATGAGGGCGCAACGGTTACGTTGATTCGCGAATTTGAAGTCCCAGGAATGGCGTTCTGGCACAATTCAGGATCGTCAAGATGCACGGATCAGGTTGATCTGTGGCGTTGGGGCCCCGAGACTAAGGTTTGGGCATGCTCCAGGGTCTTCAAGCGGCTGTCTTCCAACGAGGCAGTTCCCTCAGTGAAAATGAAGCGGTGTAGTGGCCTTGAAGAGGGGACTTGGAGGCAGGGTTTATTCCAACATCGTTGACGACTCTTGGGTTTATACTGGTCCTCCTCCTTCTCCTCCTCATCCTTCTTCTTCGTCCTCTTCCTTATACATAACGTTTCCCTGTCGTACCGCGAAACTGGTTTTAGGGCGGGCCGGGCGTTCCGCCAGGGACTTCCTCACGATTTAGGAGCCTGAAGTTTAAACATTGGTAACAGCTTCACAAATGGAGGGCGGGTCGTTTTCAAAATGTGGCTCTCGTCTTACCGCCGCGCACATGGGTTTTCAAACTGTGCAACAGCTTCACGGATTGAAGGCGGGTGGTCTTCAAAATGTGGCTCTTGATTCAACGCCGCGCAGTAAAGACGTGCAAAGAGTTTCACGGATTGGCGGCGGGTGGTTTTCAACATATGGCTCTCCCCTCAGCGCCGCGCACCATCGTTTTCAAAATTTGCAAAAGTGTCACGGGCTGACGGCGGTTGGTTTTGAGAACAATGGCTCTCTCCTTAGCGCCGCGCACATTCGTTTAAACAGTTGCATGAGTTTCACAGATTGAAGGCGGGCCGTCTTCGAAATGTGGCTCTCTCCTTAGCGCCGCGCACATTCGTTTCAAACATCTGCAACTGTTTCACTGATTGAGGGTGGGCGGTTTTCAACATGTGGTTTTCGCCTTAGCGCCGCGCACACTCCTTTTCGAAATCCTGAAGGGCTTCACGGATTGAGGACGGTTCCTTTTCAAAACGTGGCTCTCGCCGTAGCGCCGCGCGAACTCCTTCTTTAAAGCTGCAAGAGTTTCATTTCCCATGGTCAACGGACCAGAAATGGTGTGATGGAGAGATTCAGCATCATGGGGGCGCAACGGTTACGTTGATCCGTGAGTTTGAAGTCCCAGGACTGGCGTTCTGGCACGATTCCAGATCGTCAAGACGCAGCAGTCAGGTTGATCCGTGGCGTCGGGGCCTCGTTGCTCCAGGTTCTTCAAGCGGTGATCTTCCAACGGGGCAGGTTTCTCAGTGAAAATGAGCGGTGTAGTGGCCTATGAAGATAGGACTTGGGGGCAAGGCTTATACCAACATCGTTGATGATTCTTGGGTTTACACTGGTCCTTCGCACCCTCCGCCTCCTCATCCTCCTCCTCCTCCTCCTCCTCCTCCTCCTCCTCCTCCTCCTCCTCCTCCTCCTCCTCCCCCTCCCCCTCCTCCGCCTCCCCCTCCTCTTCCTCCTCCTCCTCCTCCTCCTCCTCCTCTTCCTCCTCGTCCTCGTCCTCCTCCACCTCCTCCTTCTCCTCCTCCTCCTTCTCCTCATCCTCTCCTCTCCTCCTCCTCCTCCTCATCCCCTCGTCCGCCTCATTAATCCTCACGCCTCCTCTTTCTCCTCTTCCTCCTCGTCCTCGGCTCGTCCTCGTCCTCGTCCTTGTCCTCTTCCTCGTCCGCCTCCTCCTCCTCCTCCTCCTCCTCCTCCTCCTCCTCTTCGCTCCTCCTCATGCCTCCTCCTCCTCCGTCTCCTCCCTCCTCCTCCTCCTCCTTCCTCCTCCTCTCTCCTCCTCCTCCTTCTCCTCACCCTCTTCCTCTTCCTCCTCCTCCTCATGCTCCTCCTCCTCCTCCTCCTCCTGATCCTCCTCCTCCTTTTCCTTTCCCCCCCCGCATAAGCCGGGGGCCCGGTGAGCACACTGGGATAGCCGGGGAACCCAAAGTGGTCGGCGCCGCCTGTATCGGCGGGGTACAAATAGAGCCGGCGACCAACCGCAGGACTGGCGGAGGGCGGCGGGGGGGCTTGGGCGCCCAGGCCCCCTGGGGGTCTCTCCCCTAGGGTGGGGTGGGGCATCAGGTGGGGCGGACTCGGGATGCCCCCCGTTGCCAGGCCCCCCGGGCTCGGGGTCCCTGAGCTCGTTCTACTTGGTGTCCCTCCCCTCCTCCTCCTCTCTACTACCTCCTCTACGCTTCTTCCTCTCCTTTCCTTGTCTCCTTCCTACTTTCCCTCTTCTTGCCACCTCCTTGCCTCTTCCTCTCCTTCCTTTTTTCTCCTCTTTTCCCCTTACCCCCTGGGGTCCCCTCGGGGGGCGGGCTGGCGCTGGCTCCCTCGGGCCTGCGACGCGCCACCCATCGCCTGTTCCGAGGGCGCGATGGGTGCAGCGCGCGAAGGCGGGCCTCACACGCCCGATTCGCGGCGCGAAGGCACCCTTCGCCAGCGCCGAGAACGCGAGGGGTGCGGGAGGTGGGGGCCCGTCTGCTGTCGCGTGGGGCCCCTGGCCCCCAGGGCGGTGCGCCGCACGGCGCTTCCAGTGCGGCCCGCACCGCCCTGGGGTTTCGTCGGCCCTGGCTGCCCTATTAGTGGGGGCTGCTGGGGTCCGCTGGGGGGCCCCGCGGCACGGGGCGCCCCCTTTCTGCTGTTTTTCAGCCGAGGGCGGCCCAGGCTCGACGCCTAAGGCTGCCCAGTGTTTGGGCTTCCCTGCGCTCATGGAGTCTGGTTGCGCCAATGCTGCTAATCCTGCTAATCCTCCTCCTCTTCCTCCTCGTCCTCCTTGTCCTCCTCCTCCTCCTCCTCCTCTTCCTCCTCCTCCTCCTCCTCCTCCTCCTCCTCCTCCTCCTCCTCCTCCTCCTCCTCCTCCTCCTCGCGAGCACCCTCGCTCCCCTGGCCGTCCTGCGGTGTCCCAGGGCAGCGCGCTCTGGCCTCCGCGGCCGCCGCCGCGAGGCCCAGCTGCCGGGAGAGGCCCGCCTCCGCGGGTTCGCACGGCCAGCCGCCCAGCTCCACGGCGTGCGCGTGGCTGGCGGGCCGCCTCCTCGCTGCCTTCGCGGCAGAGGGCGCCGATGCGACGATCGATGATCCTCAGGACCCCTGAGGTCCGGGCGGCTCCGTCTGTTCGACGCTGGCGCGTTCGCCCAGCTGCGGGTCCTAGGGCCATCACGGGTCGATCTGGCCCGAGAGATGGCGCAGCGAAAGGATGGTCCAGGTTTCCAGTTTGTCGCGATGCCGCCACTGTTTCGCAGCGTCGGATCCCAGGGAGCGTGTGCTGACGCCAACGTGTGGTTGTCCACCGAAGCCCTTTCAAGATGACGCGGGTAGCGTGATGAGGGCCGACACAAGCTGAGCGCGATGGAGGGAGCCGAACGGGGTGAAAACATTCACGCACATACACACACACACTTGTTTGACTCCACGGCCAGCTGGTCCAACTCAGCGAGTGCGCCAGAGGCTTGCGCTAGTGTGGTTACCACCGAGCGTGCGCCGATGGATAGCAGCCACGGCAACGGTTGCGCGTGCAGAATAGGGGGCGTGCGCGACAGACAGGCACGCGCAGTGACACAAGTAGCTCGCTTGGGAGCAATGAGGCGCAAATGACCGACAGACGCGCACACACACACACACACACACACACACTTACTTTTTGCGTCGGCGGCTGGGCAGAGGGACAGCTCCGGCGATGCGGCATTAGTGGGTCACACAAAACGCGAATTAAACCGCAGGGCACGCGGGAAGAGAGAGGAGGCCTGGCACACACATACACACACGCACACACACACACACTGGGCTAAGACACACAATCACACACATACTGGGCTAACACACACACACACACACACACACACACACACACACACGCACGCACGCACGCACGCACGCACGCACGCACACACACACACACACACACACACACACACACGCACACACACGCTGGGCCGACACGGTCCCGAGGATCGTCGAGATGTCGGAGGAATCGGCGCTGGCGGCCCTGGAGAGCTCGCCGTCTGGCACGGCCGGGGACAGGTGGAAATCCAGGTAGGGCACCGGCCTTGCTTGGGAGGCAACTGGCGAGACCGAAAGGAACCGATACCGCTACTCCCCAGACCTCTCCCGGGGTGCGTTCTGACCAGGATTCCGAGGCGAATCCAGCGGCGGCGAGGAGGGCCTCCCAGGAGGGCCAAAAAGGGGAACCCGGGGCGAGGGCAGCTCCAGCGAGGTCGTCCCGAGAACGAGCAGGGGCGATTGACAGACGGCCGGACGCGCACACGCCCGCCGAGGCGAGGCCCCCTCTGTGGGAACGCAGCGGTGGCGCCGTGGCGCCGAGTCTGCGAGACAGAGATGGAGAACATGCGATCACCCTCTGTAGATGTTCCACCACCACCACTACCATGTGTAGGACGGGGGAGAAGGGAGGATGAGGAGGTCCTTCTCCTCCTCCTTCTCCTCTTCCTCCTTTTCCTCCTCCTTCTACCTATAGGGGTGGTGATAGAACATGGGCCCATCACAATCAATGCCGTATGAGCGTGAGCAAGGGCTTTAGAGTCAGGTTGAGGGCTATGAGCAAGCCGTTACGCCGGATCGAGCCCAGGATCAAGACCAGGAGGAAGCCCAGGACGAGGCCAGATGAGGCCGGAGCAAGCTGGAGCAAGCTGGATCGAGCCAAGCTGGGCGGGCTTGCGCGGACTGTGGCTCGTCTTCGACCGCGGGTATACCGTCGAAGATGCTGAATTCGACCACCCAGGAGTCGCAGCCCGACCTTGAGAGCTGGTGCTCCCTCATCCTGCGCCCAGAGATCTCCCGCAGGTAGGGCAGCGCGGCGAAGACGGAGTTGATCGACCCGCTGTAGAGGAGCCTGCCGTCCTCTCTGCCGCGGTCGTGGCGCATCGCCTCGCTCGCCTCCGCAAAGTCCAGGCCGCACGCGGCCTCCTCCACGTCGGCCATGTGGGTCTGCACGGAGCGCCGGCGGACGCAGAAGAGCTCCATGTCCTCGTCCGGGTCCAGCCGCTCGGTCACCTTGCACGCACAGTCGATCCAATCCGCCACCCTGCCGCGCAGTCGGCAACTGCGATGCAGTGGAGGCCAGTCCACAAGAAGCCTTCCACAGGAAAGCAAACCCAGAGACCCCAGGACGTCCTTTGGTCTTTGGTGTGGGAACGGCACGCTCTCCATCGCAAGACCATAGAAACCCAAGAAAGCCAGGGCACGCTGGAGGCAAGCAAGGTGTTGCTTGGCCCAAAGAAACTGGGGGCACGTTCTTCGTGGACCTTGGACTTCCTAAGGTCTACCAGGGCTTCGGTGGGTCCCCGGGGTGGCCATCGTGGGATGAGACATGTCCGTGGCGCACCTGTTTGCAGGCTGATTCGTATTTGACGTGCCTACTTAGAAGAAGGAAAAACGCAATAAACATAAACTTTTGGCGCTCCGCGCGGGTTTCTTGGATCCGCGCTAGATCCTCCTCCCTGGCGCGCGGAGCGCGCCAGGGGCGGCGCAGGAGGCGCCGCCGGTGGTGGGGGGGGCACCGAGGATCCAAGAAATCCGCGCGGAGCGCCAAAGTGTATGTTTATGGCGTTTTTCTTCTTCGACTACTGCTGGCCCTTTGAGGTGTGCCAGAACGCTTGTAAACTGTCTGGTGACAGGCTTTATTGAGCCTTCCAAAGGCGACCACCTCGTGCTCGCGTGCCCGAGCCAACAATCAAGAGGACTCAAGAGGCCTCAAGAGGCCACAAGACGTCAAGACGAGGCGCCCAACGGTGCCTCCAGTGAGGCCCGAAGAGGCGACCAACATCCTGGAAAAGACTTACGGTCGACGCGTAGAATGAGAACGCGCGATAAGGATGCGAGGGCCTTGGAAGACCGTTTCGAGGCTTCTCGAGCAGGGCGCGGCCAGCGAAAGTGGCCAAGGATGGACCGAGGAGGCAAGGGTGCAAGGGTACCCTTGCATATGTGTTCGGATATGTTTTATTTGTGTCCACCATCCGCCTGTAGGAGGACATGCCCGACCTAAAACTAACTTGCATGCGAGACTCACTAGGATGCCATGGCCAAGGCCCGCCGCCGCGCCACTGTCGAAGGCCCAGGGCCGCCTCAGACATACGCCCCTGTAGGCGACCCAGGAGCTGGACAGTGTCGCACCCTAGATGGTTCGACCGAGCTTCGGCATTTGTTTAGGGGAACGTACAATGGTACGAGCATGAAAACTCGCAGGTCCGCGCGGATTCCTCGGATCCGCGCTGACCCCCCTGGCGGCGCCTCCGGCGCTGCCCCTGGCGCACTCCGCGCGCCAGGGAGGGGGGTCAAGCGCCGATCCGAGAAATCCGCGCGGACCTCCCAGTTGTTATGTTTACGTCGTTGTTCGTCCCCCTATTGTTTCACCGCAGACATTCCACTGGCAACTACAGTCGGCCCGTATCAGAAAGACGCACGATAAGGATGCAAGGGCCTCGTCACCGCAGACACTTCACCAGCAACGACAGTCGTCCCGTATCACAAGGACGCGCGATAAGGATGCACGGGCCTTGGACGCCCATTCAATTCGAAGCTTTTCGAGCGGGGCGCGGCCCCGCGAAAGTGGCCAAGGATGGGCCGAGAAGGCAAGGATGCAAGGGTACCCTTGGGAAGATTGACCATCCTTCCTATGCGGGTTGACTGTAACATGCATGCGAGACTCTCAAACAAATCCATGGCCCACATTCGCAGCTGCGCCACTGTCCAAGAGCAGCGCAAGCTCACGGAGGAGCAACGAGGGAAAGGAGGAGGGGAAGGAGCGGAATGGGCCAGAGTGCTGTGCGGAGGTCCCCAGCGGCCCAAGCGGCAACATGTATGATCAAGGGTTGCACCCCTGCCCCCCAATGCACATGGGATCGAGCCCGCACCCCCCTTCGCTGGATGGGTTCGCCCGTGAGCCTCACGAAGGCCTCGTGAATGGGATCGCTCCACTCCCCCGTTGTCGTGGCGCTGTGGGCGTGGCGTGGTGGCGGGTGCCAGTGCTCTCCCCCCATGTGGGTGTGGGGTGGTTCGTCGTCGTCGTCGTCCGTCGACGTTGGCGTCGGCGTCGTCGCCGTCGTCTTCCGTCGGCGTTGGCGTCGGCGTCGCTGTCGGCATCGGCATCGGCGTCGTCGTCGTCGTTGGCGTCGTCGGCGTCGTCGGCGTCGTCGTCGCCGTCGTCATCGACGTCGGCGTCGTCGTCGTCTTCCGTCGGCGTCGGGGTCGGCGTCGGCGTCGGCGTTGGTGTCGGCATCGGCGTTGGCGTCGGCGTCGGCATCGTCGTCGTCGTCGTCATCGTTGTCGTCGTCGTCGTCATCGTCGTCGTCATCGTCGTCGCCGTCATCGTCGCCCCACCATCCCGTCTGCGGGGGGGGCTGTGGGACCCTCGGAGCCCATCCCAGCTCAGGGGGGGGAAAAAAATTATCCGAGAAAAGCGTTGGTTCCCCGGGAAATCGGTTAGTTCTTTGGGTGACCGCGGCAAAATGCCGAGACGGTTGGATCTCAAGGTGAGATTTTTGTACATTTTCCACCTCCAAAAAAAACACACACCTAAACCCCAACACCACGCACCACACCCCAAACATCACGCACCAAACCCCAAACCCCAAACCCCAACTCCCAAACACGAAACACCACACACCAAAATCCAAACACCAAGCCCCAAACTCCAAACACCAAACACCAAACACCAAACCCCAAACCCCAAACCCCGATTCCAAAACACAAAGCCCCAAACACCGAACCCCAAACACCAAACCCCAAAACCCAAACCCCAAACCCCAAACACCAAACCCCAAACCGCAAACCCAAAACACCAAACCCCAAACCCCAAACACCAAACACCAAACCCCAAACCCCGGACCCCAGACCCCAATCCCAAAACACCAAACCCCAAACACAAAACCCAAACCCAAACCCCAAATCACAAACCCAACACACCAAACAACAAACCCCAAACACCAAACACCAACAACAACGCCCCAAACACAAAACCTCTAAGCACAACCCAAAACACCAAACACCATGCCCCAAACACCAAAAACAACGCACCAAACACAAACCCCAAACCCTGAACACCAAACCCCAAACACCAAACACCATGCCCCAAACACCAACACCCAACTCCCAAACCCCAAACACCAAACACTAAACACCAAACCTCGAACACCAAACGCCAAACTCCAACCACCACGCCCCAAACATCTAACTCCCAAAACAAAAACGACGACGGCTACTACACTTCTCTACTACCACTTACTACTACTACTACTACTACTAACTACTAACCACTTCCTACTACTACTACTAACCTCCACCCCACCACCACCACCACCACCCAACGCCCCACCACCACTACTACTACTACTACTACTACCACCACCACCACCAACACCACCACTCAACACTACTACTACTACTACTATAACTAACTACTACTACTACTACTAACTACTCCTACTCCTACTCCTACTCTAATCCTTATGACTACTACTACTACTACTACTACTACGATACCTACGACTACGACGCGACTACGTACTACGACTACCACTAACCACTACCACTACTACTACTACACTACTACTAAAAACGACTACTACTAACATACTACTACTACTACGACTTACGAACCTAAACTACGACTACAGAACTACTAACTAACTACTACTCACTACTACTAAAATACTACTCTGCTCACTTGATACTACCTACTACTACTACTATTTACTACTACTACTACTAACTACGACTGACAACAACGACTACTACTACGACTACGACTGCGACTACGACTACGACTACTACTACTACTACTACTACTGCTACTACTACTACTACTATTATTACTACTACTACTACTACTACTACTACTACCACTACTACCACCACTACCACTACCAATACCACTACCACTACCACTACCACTACCACTACCACAACAGCAACTACTACTACTACTACATCATCAACTACTACTACGACGACTACTACTACAACTATTACTTTTACTACTACTACGACTACGGCTGCTACCATGAATAGTACTAGTACTAGTACTAGTACTACTACTACTACTACTACTACTACTACTACTACGACTACTACTACTACTACTACGACGACTACTACTACTACTACTACTACTACTAGTGATACTCATACTACAGCGACTACTACAACTACTACTACTGATACTCCTACTACTACTACTACTACTTCTTCTTCTTCTTCTTCTCCTATTACTACTGCTCCTACGACTACGACTACGATTGCTACTACTACTACGACTACGACTACTACTACTTCCATTAAGACTACTACTACTGCTACTACTACTACTGCTACTACTACAACTACTACTACTACTACTACTACCACTACGGCTACTACAACTACAACTACTACTACTACTACTACTACCACTACTACTACTACTACTACTACTACTACTACTACCACTGACTACTACTACTACTACTACTACTAAGCTTACTACTCACTAACAAAATACTACTAACTATTCTACACTACTACTCTACTACTACGCTACCTACTACTATTGCTCCTAACTACTACTACTACTACTACTAACTACTACTAACTACGACTACTAGCTACTACTACTACGCCTACTATACACTATGAAACTTACGAGTAACGACTACGACTACTACTACTACTACTACTACTACTACTTAATAACACTACGACTGCTACTACCCTACTACTACTACTACTACTACTACTACGACTATACTACAACACTAACTACTACTACACTGCAAACTACTACTACTACTACACTACTCTACTACTACTACTACTACTTAAACTGCTACTACTACGATCTACACCATACGACTACGACTACTACTACTACCGCTACTACGGCTACTACGACCCTGTTTCCACTACCAACTACTCTACTACTACTACTACTACTAACTACTACTACTACTAACTACTACTGCCACCACTACTACT
>CAUYUJ010007675.1:22500-45143 GCA_963575745.1 Prorocentrum cordatum
ACTACTACTACTACCACTACTACTACTACTACTACTACTACTGCTACTACTAATAGCGTGGTGCGAATTCCTGAACGCCCCTTGAAAGAATCGAATTTAGGTTTGGGGAATTGAAGGACGACGGCCCCGAAAATCAGCCCTCCTTCCAGAATCCCGAGAAACCCATGAGCATCCAAAAGTCCACCTGGAGAACCATCTGCTGTCCTCGAACATCAACCCTTTTGCCAGAGAACAATCCCCTTGCAGCTGAGAGGGGGCTGTGAACCCTCGACCCAGGATCAGCAATGCCAAAACGAACAGACAGGCATCCCAGAGGGGAAGGGAGAGGGAGGGAGGACAACACGCTACATCGGAAGGGGCATGCACAAGATGGTCCCAAAACTGGACAAGTCGCACCTAAGCTGGTTCGACTCAAATTCGTCGGATGATCTCCACAGAACCATTGCAACGAAGCTGGCCAGGAGACGACCGCATGAACCCCCAGCGGGCCTCCAACAGGCCGCCCAGTAGGCCCCAAGGGCCCCCCTCCAAACAAGTCCTTCACGAGGAAGTAGGGGGAGGGGGGGGACAGGACCGGAGGAGAAGGAGAAAGAAGGAGTAGCCTAATAAAGGGGATAAAGCTGAGGACACGGACCAGACCCGCGCCAGGTCAGACACAGCATTGAAACTGAAACGGAGCTTAAACTCAACTCGACATCCCTCCTGCTGTGCTGCTTCGCTGCTCCGCTGGCACGGGTGGCGGGGATTGCCCCAGGCAGCCGGATAATGCTGGCAGAAACCGATGAAGACTGGGTCGCCAACCTTGGCAAGCAGGTTGTCCGTGCCAACGATGTGCAGCGACTGTACACCCCTGTCCTGCAGTTCCTGCATCGCCGGGGAAGCCGCCAGAGCCCTCAAGACCTCCCCGGGGCCGCCAGGGGCGCGCGCAAACTGGCCGCCCAAGCTCTGAGGCAAGAGGTGGCCGCTTTCGTGCATGACGGGGTAGTCTGGCTGCTCGAAAAATTTCACGTCGTGGCTGGGCAGCCCGAAGAAGCAGTTGCTCCTGAAGTGCTCCACCACCATCTGGTGCGTCAGACGGGAGGTCATCACGAACACGGGGATCTGCGCAGCGGTCTTCCTCTTGCCTTCCGTGGCGGCCAGTTCCTTGAGACGCCTGACTCGCTCGCAGAGCAGCTGCAGGATGCTCTTGCCGCTGGGAAGCTTCAGAACTCTGCCAGAGCAGCTCACCGGAAGCTCGCTGCCGCCAAAGCGCAGGCCGGCCCCGCCCGCCAGCAACACCACCGCCACCCTTCCCAGGTGCAGCGCCTGCAGGCCAGCCTTCCGCAAGCTCTTGCGCATGTCGGCGGGCATCGTCTCGGACGCGAAGACCTGGCCGGCGCTGAAGGAGGGGTTGGCGAGCAGCTCCTGCTGATGAGGCTTCGGGCTGCGCACAAACAGGCCCCCATAGGCGGCCCCCGCTGGCCTCAACAGGCCCTCAGAGTAGCCCAGGGCGATCTCAGCACCCCGACCCTGGGGCGCGGAGAGCCCCAGGGGCGCCGCCAGAGGCGGCGCCAGGGTGTTGAGACCGCCCCTGGCTACTCGGGAAACCTGTTGAGGCCAGCGGGGGCTCCTGGGGGGCCTGCCTGCGCGCAACCCGAAGCCTCGCCAGCTCCTGCCACCCCACGGGGACCGGAGGCACGTAGACGCTGTCGTCCGGCGCGGTTGCGTCGACGTGCCGCTCCACCAGCTGCGAGAGGTGGCAGCGCTGCAGGCTGCGGAAGAAAGCCCTCATGGGGAAGGCAACAAAAATACTCATACCGCTACTCCACGGAACTCTCTCGGGGTGCGTTCTGACAAGGATCTCGAGGCGAATCCAGCCGTGGCGACGAGGGCCTCCCAGGCGGCCCCAAAAAGGCGAAAACGTGGCAGTGTAGCGGCACCGGTATCTGATCCGCCTCTACAAGCATCGTTTCACCAGATCCCCACCCGCACCAGCGTGGGCTAGGCCCCACTGGATGGGGACATTGGCTGCTCTCTTCGGCTTTCGAGGGACATCTCCCCAGCTGAGGTGGCGAGACGGCGGGGCTCGAGATGTGGCCGGGGATGGGGGATGGGGAGCGGTGAAACGATGCCGACCCTGACCTCTGGGCATCGTCGGACAGCCACGGCCCGCACCGCAGCACGCCCCACTGCTGCAGCTGCCACAGCGAGTCCGCGAGCTCCCGCGGGCACCCGCGCAGCAGCCGCTGGGCGTCCGCGGGCGGGGGCGGCAGCGGCGGACTCGCACGCCGCCAGCGTCGGCGCCCGCTGCTGCCCGAGCCGCCCTCGTGGGCGCCGACGCCCTCGACCAGGAGGCTCTCCAGGCCCTCCTCTGGGCATCGCTTGCCCGCTCCCCATCCCCTGGGGTGGCCGTGGGCCCACTGACCGATGCACCCCCCAGATAAGGATCGATATTCATGTCAGTTGTCGTGTCTCTCTGTGTACATACCTACATATCTATATAGCTACATTCAAACAAACTTACATGCATAGATACAGACAGGCATACATACAGACGTACATGCATTACATGCATGCATGCATGCATGCATGCATGCATGCATACATACATGCATGCATGCATACATACATACTTACATACATACATACATACATACATACATGCATGCATGCATGCATGCATGCATGCATGCATGCAACATACATACCCACACACATACATACATACATACATACATACATTACATTACATTAGATTACATTACATTACATTACATTACATTAGATTACATTACAATACATTGCATACATACATAGATACATACATAGAATCATATATACATACATACATACATACATACATACATATATACATACATACATACATGCATACATACATTACATTACATTACATTACATTACAATACCTTACATTACATTACATTACATTACATTACATTCCATTCCATTACATTACATTACATTACATTACATTACATACATACATACATACATACGTACATGCATACATCCATACGTACATGTATACATACAGACATACATCATAAATACATGCATGCAACATACATACATACATACATACATACATGCATGCATACACACATACATACAACCATACACAGAGGCATACAAAAAACGTACGTACATGCATGCAGACATACATACATACATACATACATGCATACAGGCATGCATATACACATGCATACACATACATACATACATACATACATACATACATACATACATACATACAGACATGCATACATACATACGTACCTACATACGTACAAACATACATACATACAGACATACATACATACATACAATAAATACATCCGTACATACATACACACATACATACATGCATACATACATGCATACACGCACATATACATACGCATACAGGCATACACACATGCAAACATACATATGAGCATACATACCTACATACATGCATGCGTATGCACATACATACATACATGTCTACACACCCACACCTCTGAATATCTACATACATACATGCATACATATGTATATATACATACATACAGACAAACATACATAGATCCATGCATCCATACATCCATCCATACATACAAATACATCTATGCATACATAGATGCCTTCCTGTCTGCCTGCCTGCATGCATGCATACATACATACAGACATACATGCAGACATGCAGACAGACATGCGTACGTACATACATGCATGCATCCATACACGTACATGTCTGTATACACATAAAAGAAAGTGCATACATTTATATATATATATATGTATGTATACGACTATAGCTGCACTAATACCATCGATTCCCCTGTTCATGGAACACGAACTTGGGACAACTTCGGGCCTGGCCGGGGAAGGGGAAGCTGATTCCGGAGCGCCCCAGGAGGGCACAAGACAGCCCGAGATGGCCCCAAGACGGCCCTGGAGGGCCCCGAGAGGCCTCAGGCGGGCCCGACGAGCGCCACAAGACGGCCGCGATGGGCCCAAGATGGGCCCAAGATGGCCACTCGACGGTCAACGGGCCCCCAGATGGCCCAGGGGGCCCGAAGACGACTCCCAAAAAGCCCCTGGAAGGCTAAAATCATGTTTTAGGTTCAGGTGCCATCTTCTCATACTGGGCTTCTCGGTCTCCTGAGCGCTCGAGATGGCCGAAGAGGCCCCCGAGATCGCTCCAAGAAGGCCCAATAGAAGCCCACGAGGGCCCCAAGACGATCCCAGGACGGCCCAAGACGGGCCCAAGACGGCCCAAGACGGGCCCAAGACGGCCCCAAGACGCTCCAAGAGAGCCCTCAAAGCGGATCCAGACGGCGCAAGAAAGCTCCAAGACAAACAACAAAAAGAAACAAAGAATCAAAAAATAAAAAACAAAGAAAAAAAACGTGTTAATAAAAAAGAATAAAAGAAAAGGCAAAAAAAACAAAAAAAAAGACAAAAAAAAAAAAAAAGAAAAAACGAAAGAAAAAAAAAACGTAAAAAAGAAAAATCATAAGAAAAAAACAAAATAAAAAAAAAAAACAAAAAAACAAAACAAAAATAAAACAGAAAAAAAAAAAAAAAAAAACAAAAACACGCCAAACAGGCCCGAAACCGAGACGCTCCAGGACGCCCCAAGAGGCCCAAGACTGTCCAGAGAGACCAGAGACCCCGAGGGCCTCACCAGCGGCCCAGGAGCCACCCGAACAGCGAAAACGGCTGAAGAGACCCTAAGAGGGCCCGCTAGGCTCTGCATTAGCATGGCGCGGTCAAAAGCGAACACACACCACACACACACACACACACACACACTGACACACACACATATATATACACACATATATACATACACATAAACAGTTATACTTATTCATTTCCAATTACACATAAACGCAGGCATATATATATATATATATATACATAACCACACGTGTATCTATATATATATATATATATATATATGTAAAGCCATATAAACAAACATACATACTTACAGGCAGACAGGCAGGCAGACAGACAGGCAGGCAGGCAGACAGACAGACAGACATGCATATATACAACCAAGCATCCAGACAGGCATGCATGCATGCATGCATGCAGACATACATGCATGCATGCATGCAGGCATGCATACATGCATGCATACAGACATACGTACAGACAGACGGACAGACAGACACCCCGACATATATGTACAACCACATACATACATACGTACATACGTACATACATGCATACATGCATACATACACGTGTACAAACATACATGCATGCGTGCATACATACATACAGGCACGCATGCATACACACACATACATGCATACATATGTAGACCTGCATGCATACATACGTACATACTCATACAAACGTATACACGTACACATTCATACAATCACACACACACTGACATACATGCAAACAAACAAGCGTGCATCTATATATACGTACCAACGTACGTACACGCGTACATATATACATACGTAGATACGTGCATACCTACATACACAGATGCATCGATCCAAACACCCATACGTCAAAACATCAATGCATCCATACACCCGCGCATTCATATATTCATACACACCGTCATACATACACACATGCATACATACATGCAAACACATGTGCATACATACATGCATGCATGCATACATATAGATCTATACATACATACATACATACATACGTACGTACGTACATACATACATACATACATATGTATACCATCTATACATATATATACAAGCATACGTACACAGGTACACTCGTACACACGTACATGCGTACATACGTAACACGCACATGCGTACATGCGTACATACGTACATACGTACATGCGTACATACGTACATAATCACAAACGTACATACGTACGTACGTACGTAAGTATAAACATACGTACATACATACATACATACATAGAGACAGACAGACATACATACATGCATAACTATGATACCAGAGAAAAAGCACGAACCATAGTCTTTTAGGGCTGTAGGGCTGTAGGGTTATAGGGCTATATAACGCTATAGGGCTATACGGGCTATTGGGATATAGGGCTATAGGGCTATAGGGCTGTAGGAGGGCTATTGGGCTATAGGGCTATGTGGCTACAGGGCTATGTGGCTATAGGGCTATGGGGCGATGGAGCACCAGGGCAGCCGGGCACCCGGGCATCCTGGGGCACCTCTGGGCACCCCAGGGCACCTCCGGGCACCCCTGGGCAACTCCGGGCACCTGCGGGCACCTGCGGGCACCTCCGGGCACCCCTGGGCACCCGGGCACCCCCGGGCACCCGGGCACCCCCGGGCACCCGGGCACCCGGGCGTGCGGCGAAAATCGGCGGCAAACCTAACCTAATCATATGAATCCGCTAGGACCCCTATAGAGGCAAGCTCTGATTGGGAACATACATGCATATAGCCCCTTTCAAATTTGAGTATTGGCCCGAAGCCCTGCGACCACCCCCTGGAACGGACCCCCCAGATCCTTGGTGCTGGCGGCATTCTAGACTCTCCTGCAGAAGCCTTCCCACGACGTCCGGGCCTCCTGGACGTCACTACCAAGCCTAGCCAGCGGGCCCAGAGCGGCCATGAGGGCGCCCGTGTCCGGGTTTTCTCGGAGGCCCTTCTGGACCGTCTTGGAGCCCTTGTGGGCTGTCTCGGAGGGCTCTGGCCGTCGTGGGGCTCTTCTGGGGGCTTTTTGGGGCTGCTTGGAGCCTTTCTTGGGAGCCTCTTGGGGGCGTCTTGGGCCGTCTCAGGGCTCTCTTGGGCCGTCTTCGGGCTATCTTGGGCCGACGTGGGGATCTCTTGGGCTGTCTTGGGGCCCTCTTGGGCCTTTTTGGTGGCCTCTGGATCCGTTTTGGGGCGATTTAGGGTGCCTCTTGAACCGTTCTGGAGCCTTGGAAGACCAAAAAACTAGTATAGCTAAAACATGTGCGCGTCCCCTAAGGAATGGAACGATTCTAGCTTGTTTGGCGTTCACTTGGGATTCTGCGGGCCGTCTTGGGGGGGCCTTTTGGACCGTCTTCGGGCTACTTGGCGGCGTTTTGGGAGTCTCTTGAACTGTCCTGGAGCCATCTGAGGCCGTCTGGGAGCGCTCTTGGGCCGACTTGAAAACACATTGGAGCTCTTTGGGGCCTTGGGGGCCTCTTGGGCGCCCCGTGTGGTCGAAATTCGTTCGGTGGTGGAGGGGTCCCTGGCACTGCAAACATACATAAACGGGGATAGGTATGCTGATCCCTTCGGATTTCGCGGGGCCTATCCCGACCTTGGTGGGTGGACCAGCGGGGCTGAGACGCCGTGGTCCAGTGGGGACGTAGATCGGTGAAGCGGTGCCGATCCTCCAGACCAGCGCAGACGCCGTCCTCGCACAGCGCCTGGCCCCTACAGTCAGAGCACAGTACCTGCGCCGACACACCCGCCTGCACCGCCCAGTCCTTGCCAACCCCCTGGCCCATGCCGCGGAGCGGGCGCGGCTGCGCGCATGCTCGGCTCGGGCCAGCGTCCACGGGCATACACGCCAACGCATGTCTATAGATACGCATGTGAATAGATGCATACCGGCACTTACACAGACGAAGTGTGCGTTATATCCCAGTGAGGGGGCGGTCGCGGGTGGGTCGCGGGTGGGTCGTGGGGCAAGTCGGGGGTGGAACCACGACAACAAACAACAATCAGCAGAATCCGCGCCGCGGAACTCCACTTCAGCCACGCCCCCAGGGACAGTGAATGACCGTTCGGCCCCGATTCTAATACACAAACTGCAATGGCGCTTTGCACAATACCCCTTGGCCCCTCAAGTGTCGCATGCAGACGGGATGAGTTAAGAGAAAGAGAGAAAGAGAGAGAGAGAGAAAACAAACAAAACAAAAACATATAACAGGAGAGGAGAGGAGAGGAGAGGAGAGGAGAGAAGAGGAGAGGAGAGGAGAGCAGAAGCAGAAGCAGAAGCAGAAGCAGAAGCAGAAGCAGAATAGAAAGAAAGAGAGAGAGAGAGAGACAGAGAGAGGACTAAAGAAAGAGAGAAAGAGAGAGGGGGAATAGAGAGAGAGAGAGAAAACAAAAAAAAACATGTATGAGCAATGGTAGGCACGGATCCGCTCGCACAAAACGGCAGTGCCCCACGGCAGGTTCGGGGGGGGCCTGGCCCCTGGGCCTCAAGCACGCATCCCCGGTCGAGCCGGGAAGCGGCCAGGGATGCCCAAGAGGGCTGCGCGGGCAACCAAAGAGTAACCCCATCGCGGCCCAACAGAGTCCAAGACGGCCTCAAGGCTGCCCAGATCGCTTCCAGGTGGCCCAGAGGTGGCCTCAGGGTGGCGCCGGGGTGCTCCCAAAGAGGCCCCAGGATAGCTTTGCACGAGACCTCCGACTGGCAACACACAGCAGATCCATGAGTCTGCTCAAGGTGGTTCGAAAAAAATGCTCCTGAGGCTTCCAAGAGGGCCAGGCCAAAGACGCCCTCACGACCCCCCAAGATGGACGAAGGAAGGTTTGAGATGGTCCAGGGACCCTCGCAAATGGCTCCCAGACCCCACAAAGAGGCCCCGCGAGGCCCGAAGGGGCCCAAAGACGAATCCCAAAGACACTCCGTGGGCCCCAGGGGAGCCCAAGAGCGCCCCCAGAGGGCACTGAGGTAGACCCGAGAGTGCCCTCGGAGGGCCCCGCAGCGGGACAAGCCAGTAATGTCGCGAGCTCCCGAAGCAAAGGCGCTGTCAGTCTACCCGTATGTCTGTCTGGTACTAGAGCTGTCGAAGAGTGCGTCAGGGTCCCTTCCTGTGGTTCCTCCATGCCCACCGACTTCACTGACTGCACGGACCGCCCGTCCGCCTTTTCTGCCTGCTCGTCAGTGCGTGTCGCCGTGCGCGCATGGCAGTTTCACGCACACACACACACACACACACACGCACGCACGCACGCACGCACGCACGCACGCACGCAAGCACGCACACACACACACACACACACACACACACACGCGCGCGCACATACACACACACACAGACACACACACACACACACATACACAGACACAGACACAGACACAGACACAGACACAGACACAGACACAGACACAGACACCCACACACACACACACACACACACACACACACACACACACACACACACGCGCGCGCGCACAGACACAGACACAGGCACACACACGCAAACACAGACACACACCCGTGCACACATACATCTAGGCACGCATGCAAAGATACACGCGCGCATGCAAACGTACATGCATGTAGGCACTCACCGATATGTACATGCATGTGCACACATATTGTATAGGTGATCGCATATATACATGTATGCATAGGTACATATGCCGATCAAATATAGCAACACGGACATGCATACCTATTCGTACATACATGTATACGCGGTCAAGCAACATCGCAGTGGGTAAGCAAAAGGTATGCGACGAAAGGAGTCCTTGTCGACGCTTCTCTTACGGCACACAAGAAGAGAGTACGCGACTCACGCCACGAAACACGTGGGCCGGTGTCGGCTCCCACGGGCCACCCTGGCAGCTCCGGATACGCTTCGCGAGGGCCTCTAGGAAATCCACGCCTCGGCGCCTGCTCCTCCCCCTCCTCGCTCCTCCTCCTCCCCTCACTCCTCCTCCTCCTCCTCCTCCTCCCCTCCTCCTCCTCCTCCCACTCCGCCCCTCCTCCTCCTCCTCCTCTCCTCCCTCCTCCGCCTCCTATCCTCCCCGCGCTCCTCCTCCTCCTCCCCTCCTGCTCCTCCTCATCCTCCTCCTCCTCCTCCTCCTCCTCCTCCTCCTCCTCCCTCCTCCTCCTCCTCCTCCTCCCTCCTCTCTTCCTCCTCCCGACTCCCGCCTCCTCCTCCACTCCCCCTCCTCCTCCTCCTCCTCCTCCTCCTCTCCTCCTCTCCTCCTCCTCCTCTTCCTCCTCCTCCTCCTCCTCCTACCTCCGCCTCCTCCTCCTCCTCCTCCTCCTCCTCCTCCTTCTCCTCCTCCTCCTCCTCCTCCCTCCCTGCCCCCTCCTCCTCCTCCTCCTCCTCCTAATCCTACCCCACTCCCCCCCCTCCTCCCACTCCCCCTCCCCCTCCTCCTCCTCCTCCTCCTCCTCCTCCTCCTCCTCCTACCTCCTCCTCCTCCTCCTCTCCTCCTCCTCCTCCTCCCTCCCACTCCCCTTTTCCTCCTCCTCCTCCGCCTCCTCCTCCTCCTCCTCCCCCCTCCTCCTCCTCCTCCTCCGCCTCCTCCTCCTCCTCCTCCTCCTCTCCTCCTCCTCCTGCCTCCTCCTCCTCCTCCCCCTCCCCCCTCCTCCTCCCTCTCTCCTCCTCCTCCTCCTCCTCCTCCTCCTCCTCCTCCGCCTCCTCCTCCTCGGCGCCTCCGAATGGGCTCCTCATGGCCAGAACGGCTGCCCGCAGCAACCAACTAGCGCTCACGCAGCTCGACAAGAACCCCCGAGAGGCTCCAAACACGCAAAAAGGTGCTGTTGCTTGTTTTGAAGAGGAAGAAGCGCGACCACGAGATCTCGAGGCCTCGGTGGTGACCACAATGCGAGCCAGTGAGACCCCAGGCAAATACGGAACGCAGGCTCCAGAACGCCAAACTTATGTTACCTTGGTATCCTTGTTACGTTTGCGAGACACGCCTGCTTGGTCGCCAAAGTGTCCGAGATGGCCCCAATAGCCTCCAGGGCAGCCCCGGCCGATCCAACAGCGCTGCATCCCGATAGGGCCTCAACCATACCCAAGATGTTCAAAGAGGGGGTCCCGACGAGATCTAGACGCCGCAAGAAAACCCCAAGACGGTTCATGAGGGGTCCACGACGGCCCACAGACGGCCTCAAGAGCCCCAAGACGGCCCGAAAGGGCCCAAGAGGGCCCCAGAAGGCCCCAAGACAGCCCACGAAATCCCCGCGACAGCCCCAAAACAGCCCAACCAGGTCCCCAAGACGTTCCAGGAGCCGCTTGAACCCAATGAGGCCCACATGCCCCGTCAACTCTGTGGCCTACGAGGCCCTATATCAGCCCTTGGGACCACAAACGAGCCGTGTGAGCCCTATGGCCTACGAGCCCCATGCTTCGAAAAAGAAACACGAGCCCTATGAGCCATACCCGCCACGAGCCAAATAGGTCTCGGAAAGCCATGTGGCCAACAAGCCATATGAGCCTCATGGCGCACGAGCCGCCTGAGCCCGATGAATCACACGAGCCCTGCGAATCTACGGCGTCCGCGCCCTACGAGCCCTACGAGGCAACGAACGAGCCCTATGAACCATATTGCTTACGAGCCCCTATGAGCTAAATGAGTCCTAGCCCCATTAGCTTCACGGACCACGAGCGCAGTGAGCTTCCAAACTCCGTGAGGCCAAATACTCCCCAAAGATCGCCTCAAGATCGCATAAGAGGCCTCCAAGATGGCCGTGAAACGGCCCAAGACAGCCCCCAAGACGGCCCCAATAGGGCCCCAAGACAGCCCAAGAGGCCTCCAAGACGCTCAACATGTCCTCCAAGACGGCCCTGGAGCAACCCAAGAGGGCCCCTAATCAGCCCAGAGATGCCCCCACGGCTTCGGACGGCGCCAGACGTACCCAGAATGTCCTAAGACTGCCAAAAAGGCCCACGAGAAGCCCACAAAGGCCCCCAAGAGGACCAAGGAGGCCCCCTGACATGCCTCCAAGAGGCTCCCTGGAAGCTCCCAGGAGGCCCCGTAGAGTGCCCCCAGAGGCTACCAATATGCGCCCTCCTCTCCTCCTCCTCTTCCTCCTCCTCCTCCTCTTCCTCCTCCTCCTTCTCCTCCTCCTCCTCCGCCTCCTCCTGATCTTCCCCACCATCCTCCCCCAAGTGTTCCTCGAAGGGCTTCCACAACGGCTGGGGAAACACATGGTCCGATAGCTTAGCAGAGCTCTTGCCACAACGCTCGACCACATGGGCGATAAAGGCAGGGAGCGGCGGTGACTCGCCGAAGGCGTCTTCGACATACACGGGGATCGGTCCAGTATGAAGATATAGGTGTGGGCCTAGAGTATATCAAGTTGGGAGGACACACAATGAACCTGTAAAACTGTGACCAGCCGTCTGCAGGTACAAACGGAGGGGGCATGGGTGCAGCAGTCGGTGTTGCCCTTGACTTCGCGTTGGGACTGGCGACCTGTAGGCAATGGTAACGATGATAACTCTTGCAATGGTAGGGCATTCTAGAGATTCCTTCTTGTGGGAGGGGCATCCGACGAGCAACGCACCACAGATCACCTCACGGTGGTATGCAGGATTCTGAAAAACAGTCTCCTCACTCTAGAGCTCCTCAATATGAACTGCTCGGCGTATTCTGTTACGTCGTCACAGGGTTAAACACCCAAGGTTTCCCCAAACTACCTGAATCGGTTATTCCAGTCGTCGTCGTCACCGTCATCGTCGTCCGTCAGCGCCATCGTCGCCGCGAGCGTCGTCATCGGGAGGTCGTGGTCGTGGTCGTCCGTCGCCTTCGCCGCCGCCACCGTCGCTGGTCACCGCCGCCGCCGCCGCCGTCGCCCGTCAGTGTCATTGTCACTGCCGCCTCCGTCGCCGTCCGCCTTCGCCAGCGCCGCCGCCCCCTTCGCGCGGCAGGTTCGCGCCGTGGCGGCCCCTACGCTGAGTTCTGACATCGCGTGGATCGCGAAACTTTGGACGATCCGCGGTTTCTCGATCGCCAGATCGTTTCCTATTGGCGGATTCTGGGCCAGTGGCGGCGTTCAACCTTGAACGCCCGCGGCGGGGCCGCCGCCGATCGACACGACGCGAGTCGCCGGGCCGCCAGGGGGCGCCGCCGCCACCATTTGGGTGAACGGAAAGCTACAGATACCAGTACCCCCCGAATCTCTCCCAGGGTGCGCTCTGAGCAGAAGCCCGATGAGAACCGGCCGTGGCGACAGGGAATCTTTTTTTCAGACAACAAAATGCCAATGTTACGGACTGCGAGCCAGCTTCCTCAAAAGGCGTATGGTAGAGGTGATCCAACTGCGCTGGGGAAGCACAGCCGTGGCGACAGGGAATGTCGAGGACGAGTAGCAGCATCGGCATCGGTATTTTCTCCTCCCCTGTAGGCGCCTTGTTCGCAGAACCAGAGAATACTCACGAATCAAAACCACCTTGTTCTGATAACAAAGGCCGATGTCTTAAGTCAAGACGACACCAGCCAGAAACCTTTTGAGAACAGTTCGTGCAAACCAAAGGAGGTGCTCAGAATTCGCCGGCCCCTTGGGGTCACGGCGTGTGAGATGCTTCCCCCTCCCCCTCCCCCTCCCCCTCCCCCGGGAGCCTGGTCTGGCCGGTTTGGAGAGGGGGAGGGGGAGGCAAGAGTGCCAGCCGCACCTTGGAGCCTCAGGGGGCCCCGAACGGGCCAAGAGAACCCCAAAAGGCCCCCCCCCGACGGTCCAAAAGGGCTACGAGCAAGACACCCAAGATTGCCTCCAGACGGCCCCAGAGGCCCCCCAAACGCCCCAAGAAACCACCAAGAGGCGTCCCAAGAGGCCCTCCAGAAGCAAAAAACGTCCCATTCCCGAGGGGGAACATATATTTTAGCACATTCGCCTCTTGGGCGTTCACGAGGCCCACAACGGTCCAAGAAGCCTTCAAGATCGACCAAACATGGCCCAAAAAGCCCCCAAGAGGCTCCAAGACGGCGCAAGAGGGCCCAAGACGGCCCCATAAGCTTCCAAAACAGCCTAGGAGGGCCCCAGGACGGCCAATAGGAGGCCCAGGCCCCGAAAAAACCAGAGGCCCCCAAGAAGCCCCTACGAGGCCACCGAAAGGCCCAAAAGAGGCCCCTAGAGGCCTCAACACGGCCCCCAGGAGGCCTCAAAAATACCGCCAGGAGAAATCAGAGAAGCCCAAGAGCAGAGCCGCGATCCGCCAAACGCCCCCGACGAAATCCCAAGTAGCTGAAACCCAAAAAATCCCTAGAAATCACGCGCGTTCCGCAAACTCCGTTTTTCACTCTCACTGCCGCCCCAAGGGGTCGGCGGTGCGGCGTCAACCAATGAATCCACGTCTGGAAGTGACGTGCTGAGCAGCAGCGTTTTCCGCGGATGCTGTAATGCAACGTACCCAGTGAAGCCAACGATTGCAAGATAACTATCTACGGTAGTGTTATATTGCTACGTATCCCCCCGAACCCCCCTTTGAACCGGCCATAGCGCCGCGCCAAATCTGGAGGCCCCCATTCGGGGGCCCCGAACATTCAACAACCCATGAAGAATCAACAAATTCGGCCTCTGGGGAATCGTCGGACTCCAAGAAGGCCTCAAGATGGCCCAAGATGGCCCCAAGACGGCCCAAAACGGCCCCAAGACGGCCCTGGATGGTCCCAAGAGGGCCCGTGAGGCCCCCAAGACGGCTCAATGGGGGCCCGTAGAGGACTCGAAAGAGCGCCTCCAGGAGCCAAAATCATTGACTTCCCGTTGGTTTTTGACAGATGTTAGCGTTTTTGCCTTTTTTCGCCCCTCAGAGGACCATGACGGCCCAGGATTGCTCACAACGGCCCCGAGACGGCCAAAAGAAGCCCCCGAGACGGTCCAAGGGGCCCCCAAGACGGCCCAAGAGGACTCCAAGAGAGCCCGCAGGCAGCCGCGAGAGGCCTCTAAGATGGCCTCCGAAGGGGCCAGACGGCGCAAGAGCGCCCCAAGCCGGCGCAAAACGTCAACAAGAAGCCCCAAGAAGCCCCAAAGCGGCTCCAAAGACGCCCCAAGAGACCCCAAAGAGGCTTTCAAGAGGCTCCCAAGAGCCCCCCATGAGGCCGCCAGGAAGCCCCGGGAACGGCAGGACGGAGCGGCACGCACGCGCGGCAGCCGAGCAGGTCACGCCAACCAACGCCCACACATTCCACATTTGAGTACTTTTCCATAGCGGCGATTACCAGTCCGGATCGGCTGCGCCTACTCTGCCGGCCAGCAAGCAGGGCAGAGCAAGTCTGCTTTGTCACGCTGGGAGCTGCGCGCTGCTTCTCGCATAAGCACTGCCGAACACCGCGCCCTCCAAGGGGGTCCCACGACTGCCCAAAAGCCCCAAGATGGCCAAAAGAGGCCCCCTAAGACAGCACAAGAGGCCTCCAAAACGGTCCAAGAGCACCCCAAAAGAACCCCAAGCAGCCCCGAGCCCCCCAAGACGGCCTGCGAAGAAGCCAGACAGCGCCAGAACCCCCCAAGGCAGCCCAAGACGCCCCCTAAAAGGCCCCAAAAGACCCCAAGAGCCCCAACGCGCCCCCAAGAGCACTCCAAAAAAAAACCCAAGAAGCTCCCAGGAGGCCGCCACAACGACTGTACTGCACGTTCTCCGGACGTGCACCCCGCAAAGCGAGAGGAATCTACTCTGGCGCGCCTATGGGCAAGCCAGGACGCCTCGCCACTGCTTGATGTGCGTCGCCGGCCGACTGGGGCGCGCCCCGGCGTTGGTTCCTGACACCGCGTGGATCGTTCAACCTTGAACGATCTGCCGTCTCCGAAACGTTAGAACGTTCAACATCGACCGCTTCTGGGCCACCGGCGGCGTTCGACCTTGAACGCCCGCGGCGGGTTCGCCGCCGCGTCGACGCGACACTCGGCTGCACGCAAGAGTGACTCTAGGCACGAGTGACCTTTAGCGCGCGGCTTCTTAGGGGGGCCGCGAAGGGCACAGGACTGTTCGAGTGGCCGAAACAGGAGGAGGAGGAGGAGGAGGAGGTAGGAGCGTAAAGGGAGGAGGGAGAGAGAGGAGGAGGAGGAGGAGGAGGGAGGAGGAGGATAGAAGGAGGAGGAGAAGATGATGAGTAGGGGGAGGAGGAAGGAGGGGGGTAGGAGAGCAGGAAGGGGTGAGCGGAGGAGAGGAGGAGGAGGACAGGAGGACGTTCGAGTGGCCGGACAGGAGGAGAAGGAGGAGAAGGAGGAAGGAGGAGGAGGAGGAGGGCAGAGGGTGGAGGGGAGGAGGAGGAGGAGGAGAGGAGGTGGAGGAGGAGGGAGGAGAGAAAGGAGGAAGAGGAGAGAGTACGAGGAGGAGAAGTAGGAGTAGTAGAATGAGGATGAGAGGAGGTGAAGGTGGAGGAGAGAAGGAGGAGGGAGGAGGAGGAGGGGAGGAGTATGTGACGGGATGAGGAGGATTAGTAGGAGGAGGAGGAAGAGATCAGTAGGTAGGATTTGAGTGAGATTAGGCAAGGAAAGTGAAGAGGAGGTAGGAGGATGACTGGGAGATTGCCGAGACACGAGCCTGCCTCGCTCCGCCCGTTCCGCCCGTTGCCCGGGCGCCGCGCCCCGCCGGCTCCCTCGACCTCCGCCGCCCGGCGCGCCCTCGGACCTCTCCCCCCCCCCCCCAAAATCGGCCGCCGCCAGCGCCGCCCGCCCGCTTCCAGCCACCGCCAGGCTCGACAGCTGCGGCGGGGCTCGACAGCTGCGCGGGCGCCAGGAGAGGAAAGTAGATAGAGCGGTGAGGAGGAGAAGGAATGGGGAGAGTACGGGGAGGAGGAGAGAGGATGAGGAACAGGATGGAGGAGTCGATGACGAGGAGAAGGATGAAGATGAGGATGAGGCGGATGAGAAGAGGAAAGAGGTGGAGGAGTAGGAGGGAGGAGGAGGAGGACGAGGGAGAGAGAAGGAGAGTAGGATTAGATGAGGACCAAGAAGTATTTATTATTATGATAATCGTCTATGACCGCAGTGTAAACAACACTAGCGGAGAGTCACCAACGATGTTGGAGCGAACCCTCCCTCCTAGCTCCCTCTTCACAGGCCCATACAACGGCTCATTTCCATTGATGAAATTGCCTCGTTGGAAAACACCCGCTTGAAGGCCCTGAAGCATGACAAAACATTGTTTTTGGATTTCCATCGCCGCGGATCAACCTGACTGCTGCGTCTCGGCGATCCTGAATCGTGCCAGAACGCCACTCCTAGGACTTCAACACAAAGAACCAACGTAACTGCCGCACCCGCATAATCCTGAATTTCCGAAGCACTATGTCTGGTACGTTGATGATGGGGAAGCCGTGGAACTCTTGCAAATATTTGAAACGAGTGCGCGCGGCGCTCAGACGAGAGCCCCATCTTGAAAACCACATGCACTTTGTGAAACTCTTGCAACCATTCTAAACGAATGTACGCGGCGCTAAAGCGAGAGCCACCTGTTGAAAAGGAACCGCGCGCAATCCGTGAAACTCTTGCAACTGCTTAGAACACATGCACGGCGCGAAAAATACCCGTACCCTTACCTAGACAGGGTGGCAAGGGGCCGGGGGGGCGGTTCGTCGCAGCTGACGGCGGCTGCACAAGTGTAGAAACGACAACCGATCGAGCATTACAGACCGCTGTCTTCTCGGGGCGCACGTTAGCACCGATCGCCCGTGGGTTCGAATCGGCGGAGTGCCCGACCCTGCGTTGGTTGTTGTCGATGTAGACCAGCTACTGCGGAGGCGCGCCCCCAGACACACATCCGGGCGTTGAGGAGTCAACGCGCATTCGGGGGCGCATGCGAACAACTCTGGCGCGAACGTCATTGCGCGACAACCGCCCTATCGCGAATTGCTCGATGCAGAGACATCGCGAATCTGTGCCCTGGGCGAGGTCGCCAGAGGCCGCCCCCCCTGGACGGCCGTCTGCGGATCACCCCAGCTAGGTACGGTTGCCCCACGAAAACCAAAAAAACATACCCGTACCTAGCCGGGGTGCCGCAGCTCCACCCCAGCTAGGTCCGGGTATGTTTCGGTGGTTTCAGGCAGGCCCCCGTGCCCAGCCGAGGTGGCGGCAGGCCCAAAACGCTCTCGAGCACATATCATGCCCTCCAGAACCGTCCCCGACGTGGCGACGTGGCCGCTGCGGCCCCCTGGGGGCGCGACATTGCAACGGCGTTCCTCAGGGCAGGCCCAGACGCATTGGTTGCCAGGATAGCGAGGAAATGCAACTCTCTATCGATTGGGACAGGCGCCACCACATATGGGCGGCTTTGAGCCGCGCACGCACCACGATGCGCCGAGACGCCCCTAACAAAAACCAGCGCTTGTCGCTGCAATCAGACACCCAACCATCGAGCGCGCCGTTGCGTCTTGACGCGCGGATGCTGCACTGGCGCGCGCGGGACAAGCTGACCGGGCACAATAGCAAGCGCCCAATCCCCCGGACGGCCCATCTCACCTTGGCTGGCCCCGGGTACGGGTATCTTTCGGACCAAGCGAGAACCACATTTTGAAAACGACTCGCCTCCAATCCGTGAAGCTCTTGCGGTTTTGTTTAACGGATGTGCGCCGCGCCAAAACGAAAGTCACAAATTGAAAACCACCCGCCCTCAATCCGTGAAGCTCTTGCAAATGCTTAAAACGAATGTGCGCCGCGCTATGGCGAGAGCCACATTCTGAAAAAACACCCGCCCTCCATCGGCGAAACTCTTGCCACTTTTCAGGCTGCAGAATCATAAGTGGTGAGGAAATCCCAGGCGAAACGCCAGGAGGAGAGGGAGGAGGACGAGGAGGAGGATGAGGACGAGGAGGCCGAGGAGGAGAAGAAGGAGGAGGATGAGGAGGAGAAGAGGAAAAGAGGAGAAGAGGAGAAGAGGAGGAGAAGGAGGAGGAGGGGGGAGAGGACGGGGAGGAGGAGGAAGAGGAGGAAGAGGACGAGGAGGAGGAGGAGGAGGAAGAGGACGGGGAAGAGAAGGATTTTTCCTCTGCGAACCAGTGGGCAGGACCGAGGGCGGCGACAGGTAGCCGACATGCGCACAAAATGTGCGACAAACAAGACTGTGCTTGGCTGACCTACTTGTTAGGTTAAGCACAGTCTTCTCAATCAGATCCAGTATCAACATCCGTCGGCCTAGCGAGCGGGGCCTCGTCCTCATCTGGGGCGATGGCCGTGTGGATCTGGCGTAAGGCTACGACCTCGGCAGCGGGCCGAACCGAGGAGGCAGCCTGGGAGGGGGAGGGGTACGCGGTCTCCTCCTCCGCTGCGAAAACATCAAAAAGTTCAACTTCCTCTTGGGGCTCTGGAGCGACAGTGCCAGGCTGCTGCAGAGAGGAATGGCCGTCTGGCGCCTGTGGGGTACTCCCGCGCGCCAGTTCACGCGCCTGGATGCGAGCCAGAACCGCTAGCATCCCAGGCGTCTGCACCAGTCCCTCCATCCCGAAGGCAGGCCGAGAGACCTCTGGGGGAGGCGGAGTGGTGGCAGCATAACAAAGGTAGTTCACTCCTCTTCGAGAAGTGGACGAAACACGATCCTCCTCGTTCCTATAGTGAGGGTGGAGGCCAGACATGATCCTGGGGAGGGTCGTCTTAGCCTCTGGCAACTTCTTGCCGATATATTCTTGACCAATCTTGAAACATCGGCGAGACGTGTAAGCCCCGCACGCGGTACAACAAATCATGCTTGATACTTTCTGCTTGCGCGTGACGAACGTGTGCGCAAGAGTGTGGCCCTTGGTGATATCCAGAACACCTTTCCAAGTACGATTCGGCCCTCGGCAGCCCAGTTCAGGCCGGCTGTCAGGGTCACTACTAAACTGAGGGCATCGCAGACACCTGGCACGGCCCCCATCGAGATTTTCCCAGTGGTGCCAGCCTCCAGTCCGTAAAAATTTACATCTCGGTCCAGACTGGGGCCGCTCGAATTTCTGGACGGGGAAAACACACAAAACTTTGGCCATGACCTTGGCCGCGAAGACAAATTTATCAAGATCATCGCTAACTTCTTGGTACACCGCGGGAGAGGCCTGAGGGTGGAGGAGGAGAGCTTGCTTGGCTAAGGCATCCGCAGCTTGGTTACCTATAGCGATCCTACTCTCAGGCCCTGGGAGACTATCGATAACCGCTTGAGAGCGGTGGGCTGGCGTGTGAATAACCTTGTACTCATGGCCCCGTTTCTCATGCAGAGAAGCCCCACGGCGCATTCCCGCGTAGCGGTGTTTTCTCGAGATCTGATGCTGCACTGGCGCGTTACACAACTTAGTGACGGTGGCACAATCAGAATAACGATCCCCGCTGTGTTCAACAAACAAAGGCACCAGCGCCATGGCTTGGTGCTCAGCCGCCTGCCGGGTTCTGCTGGAGCACGTCCAGCACCGCTCCTTGAGCATAAGCCACAATCGACCCTGACGAGTCCAAAAAGACCCAAGCGAAGGCGCCCCGAGACAAATCCCTAACAACATGACGAGCACAAGAACCGTCCATACAAATGTCCAGGCCCTGGAGGTCAATGGAGTCCCAAACAATTTCCTGCCCCTCGGGATTGAACAGCTTTGGGTTGGGGTCGGAGCTGGGCGGAGGGAGCTTCGACCCTGGATGGTCCAACTTGAGCTCGTCCCAGAAGCAGTGATCCGCGCTCTCGGCCGCCTCCAGCAACCATTCGGGATGATCAACAGCCGCATCTTGCCGAGCCTGGACAGCATCGTGATGCTGACATTTCCAGACGCGGTGCCTGACTCCGTCAGGCTCGCCACAGAGTGGGCACCTGCCATCACAGAAGTAGCCTGCAGCTCGGGCTCTGGCTCTGGTCCAGAGTCCTTCACTGGTCCAGAGTCCTTCACAAAACGCTCGGGGCCAACTTTTTGGACTCGGGGCACAGCAATCGGGCCAAGGGTTCCGTGCAAACACGCGTCCCATTGAAGGACGGCAGGAGCCTAGCCAAAACTCTCTCATGGTGTCGTTGAGTGCCGAGCTGCAGCAACTGGAGGAAGAGGAGGAGGAGGAGGAGCACAGCTAGATCACAACCACGGATTATATTGCTCTGCGTGTTTCACACGGAGTGCCCAGGGCGTTGGTCTCCTAGGGCGTAAGCCTCCAAGGGTGTGGCCGCTCGTCTCGCCGCGTGGCGAGCGCCCATGCTTCCGCCCCTGCTGCCACGCTTGTCTCACACAGGTTCTGGCGCGCACCGCTCGTGGAGGCAGCTGTCGCTGGGGTGTCCGCTCCCCTCTCCTAAGACAAAAACAAAAATACCACGGATATGGGGCGGCTTCGCGCGGCTACCCCGCGCACAACTGTCCACGGGCAGCGTCTCACTGGGACCGCGCACCAGTGCCTGGACCGCCAGGGCACGGACCGTGGAGGCTGGAGATCCACCATTTTGAACGTCTCGGTGTCGGCGCTGCACATATGTTTATGAGTGTATGCAACATCCGAACACATAGTTGTATGTATACATACATGTATACATATGTCAATACATCCATCCATACATAGGTACTTACATACATACTACACCCATGCGTACATACAAACACACATGCATGCATACAAACACACGGACACGTGTACATGCATGCATGTATCTATTCATGCAGTAAGACACACATGCATACATATACCTTTACATAAACATATACCTACATACTATATACAAATACATATATATGTATGTGCATCCACAAATACATATACATATATGTGTCCACAAACATGCACAGCTACATCTACATATTCGTATACACATGCATATGTACATGCATATACATATACATGTACATATACGTGTATATACATATACATATACATATACAAATTCATGCACATGTACATATACATATGCGCACACATACATGTACATATACATACACAAACACATACACGTATGCAGATGCATACGCATATATATAGATGTGTTTATGCACATCTGTATGTTTACATATAAATACATATAACAAGATTACAACCATGCCCGTATCAATATCCACCGCCCGGGGACCCGACGGCCTGGGACTCCAGCGGGCGGCGGATATGGATACACTTCGGCCCCAGGGGGCCCCACTGTGTCTGCACCCACCACCTGCCGAGGTCCTCGACAATCCATCCCCACGGCGCCGCTCTTTATAACCGCAAGCGCCCATCCGCAACATTCCCCGCTCTGACTGCGTATCGAATCCGCTTCTCCTCGAGGGGACTAGAACCGCTCCGATTGAAAGTCGCTGCCGCCCCTTGGCAACGAGCGCGGACAGGGGCTCGAATCGCCGTGAAACTCGAAATCGGCAGAGGTCGAAACTGGTCGGCCAGGTAAACGTCACCACATTCAAGGGAGGAAGGGGAGGAGGAGGAGGAGGAGGAGGAGGAGGAGGAGGAGGAGGAGGCAAAGAAGAGGAGGAACAGAGCAGCCAGGCCAAAACACTGAACGCGCTGGCGCGGCAACTGGCGGCCATGGGTCCCACACGCCGAGCGCACGAAACATGCGGGCCACTTAAGCACACCAATCGCCGACGCCGCCGCCACCAACGCCGCCGCCGCCGTCGCCGCCGCCGCCGTCGTCATCGTCGTCGTCGTTGTCGCCGTCGTCGTCGTCGTCGTCGTCGTCGCCGTCGCCGCCACCGCCGCCGTGATCGCCGCAGTCGTCGTCGTCGTCGTCGTCGTCGGCGTCGGCGTCGGCGTCGGCGACGGCGACGGCGACGGCGTCGGCGTCGGCGACGGCGTCGGCGTCGGCGTCGGCGTCGGCGTCGGCGTCAGCGTCGTCGTCGTCGTCGTGGCAGCCGCCGTCGTCGCCATCGTCGTCGTCGTCGGCGTCGGCGTCGTCGTCGTCATCATGGTCGGCTTCGGCGTCGGCGTCGGCGTCGGCGTCGGCGTCGTCGGCGTCGGCGTCTGCGTCGGCGTCGTCGTCGTCATCGTCGTCGTCGTCGTTGTCGTCGACGTCGGCGTCGTCGTCGACGGCGTCGTCGCCGTCGTCGTCGGCGTCTGCGTCGGCGTCACCGCCGGCGTCATCGGCGTCGGCGTCGGC
>CAUYUJ010007676.1:0-20000 GCA_963575745.1 Prorocentrum cordatum
TCCTCCTCCTCCTCCTCCTCCTCCTCCTCCTCCTCCTCCTCCTCCTCCCCCTTGTCCGAGCGAGGCCACCTTCTCGGCTGCACGACGAGGTCCGAGCGGAGCCCGGCACCGACCGACGAGATGCCGGAGCGGAGGAGGGCCCTGCGGCGAGGGCCCGCCGCGCCCGCACGGCGGAGCCGTGCGCGTCCGTCAGCGACGAAGGCCCAGGGACGCACAGACAAGTGGGCACAGAAAAATATGTTAACATCAACATGCTGGTGCAACTGCCAACTAATCGGATCCCGATAAAAAACCGTCGGATCCGATCTCCTCCTCCGCAAAAGAAACAGCCTCCGCAAGGAGACGGTCCCAGACCGCCTGAATGGCAGGCGTGCTCGCAGAGGCAGAGGAGGACAAAGGGGCAGCTGGAAGAGGGACCTGAAATGCACAAGATGCAACCCCTATAGTAAGGATACTCTATGAGGATGCAAGGGTCTTGGGGCACCCAGTTCGAAGCCTTTTGAGCGGGGCGCGGCCAACGAAAGCGGCCAAGGGTGGGCCGAGGAGGCAAGGATGCAAGGGTACCCTTGGGAAGGTTGCACATCCTTACTACGCGGATTCCCCATAGCTTCCCATATTTTCTCGAGTTTCGTCTTCCCCCCCACGTCCCGCTTTTGTCCCATCTTTTCCTGGGAATCGAGGATGATTTGTGTCTGTGTGTGTTTCCCTCTTGGGCCAGGCGTGGTGCAAATAGATCCCTCCACCGAGGGGTCATCCGTATGGCGCGCTTTTCTTTCGCCGGCCGCTGCCGCCTGCTCCTCTTGCCCTTCTACACACGATGCCTTCCGAGGACCAGCCTCGTCGGCACGGAGGGGTGAGAAAGATAGCATGGTTTGCCTGATCGTGGTATGTCATATGTGCCCTGCCGCCTAACGTTGATGCCGCAGGGCACCGTTTCAGGCTCAAAAGGGCAAAACATTCATGATCACCTTCCTGCCCCATCAGGGGCCCTCAGATACTCACATGAACTGCCATGCGCACCAGCGTCGTCGAGCATGATGCGGCCACGACTGGGTCCCCTTCTCTGCCACCACACAGTAGTTGCTGACAACGTCCGATGTTCATGGAAAACTATCACGCGCAAGAATGATGCTCGACAGGTCTGCTGTGATGACTTCGGACTGAGCTGCAAGAAGCCGAATACATGTCAACCATCGGGAAGGGAAAGTTAACGTGCTGCTTGGCGCGGACGGGAGCGGGCAATACACACATCGGCACGTACCGATATATATATATATGTGTTTGTAGATCTAGATATAGATATCGATATAATCATAGCTATATAGATACACATAGATATATATATATATAACTATAAGTAAATATAAACATATATACATATAGACATAGATATAGATATAGATGTAGATAGCTATATGTAGGTGTGTATATATAGCTATATGCATATATACATATATATATAGAGACATCGATGTATATATATATATATATATACATATATATAGATAGCTATGGGTATATATATATATATACAAAAATGTGTATATAGTATATAGCTATAGATATAGATATATATATATATATATATATATATAGATATATATATATATATATATAGATATAGCTAAAGATATATATATAGATATAGACATGTACATCAACCCCCTCCCCTCCTGCACGCTCTCCTTGAATCTTGGCGACGATCCTGAGCGGGGCAAGGTGGAAGCACTGAGGAGGAGCACGAGGAGGAGAACGCTGGCGCGGACGAAAACAAAGGTCGAGGGCGAGAGAAGGAGACCGAAAGGTGAAGATGGGGAGGAAGAGGAACGACAGGAAGAGGAACACAAAACAGAACAAAACAAATTACACCAAAGAAGAACCCCAATCAGTGGATGGTTTTCGCTGAGGAGATCGACCAGGAACCCGGGAGCCCGGGCACCCAAATCCCACCGACATCGGCCGGGAACCAATAACCGGGAACGCGGGAACCTGGAACCAGGAACCCGGGAACCCAGGCTGCTACCAAAATCGGCGGGAAACTTTCGCCAAATCTTTCAACTTCCGCTAGGACCCCTTCAGTGCAAGCACTGATTGGGGAATTACCAGGCGCCAGGCGGCGCATTGGCCACTCATTGATGTCGGAAGGCTTTGCCCCCAAAGCTGGCCTTCAGAACAGTTGATCACGTGATGCATGCTGCGACGTCTCTCCAAGACTTGTCTGCCCTGGCAGGATCCAAGACTTGGTCGTTCCAGTGTTGCCTGGGTCTGCCCACGAAGAACACGAAAAACACGAAGACGAAGACGAAAAAGGAGAAGAGCGCGAAGAAGAGGAAGCGCAGCATCGGACGGATCAACAAGGAGTGCCCCCGTGACGCGGAGCAGCATCGCGCAACGACAGCGGGAGAGGGCGCGATGCGACCCTGGCACGCCTGGCTGCCGTGGCTGCGCGCGGCGCGGAGCCTGCAGGCGTGACTGATCGAACTTGCTAGCGGGAGCCTTCCGAGCCTCGGGGACGTACAGTCAAGGCTGGTGGTGAGGATGCGCGATGGGGATGCAAGCCGCTTGGACGCCCATGTCGAAGCGCTTGGAGCGGGGCAGACCATCGAGAGTGGTTCAGGAGGGACCGAAGAGGCAAAAATACAAGGGCGCCCTTGGGAAGCCTGGGGGGGGGCGCGGGCAAAACCGGGCGGTAACGAGGCGCCCAGAAACGCACACTGCGGATTTGGGAGGCAGACAGGCGGGCATCGCCCGAAGCAGCTCCAAGGCGAGGTGGCGACCATGGAGTCAGGAGCGGTCAGCATCGAATCAAGAGGTCGGATCGGATCGGATCTCATTGGGACGCATCGGCGCGGGGTCGGAAACGACAGGATGCACAACAGCGCCATGCAAGAAGCATCGGGACGCGTCGGATCGTCGGAGAATCGGAATCGTGCCGGATCGGGCAAGGCGAGATCGATCTCGAATCGAATCGATCAGATCGAAATAGACCCTGGGGAAGTGAGCAGTCAGCACCCATAGCGCCTGGAACTGCATCGCTGGTGACGGATGAGATGGCCGCAGGCGGGCCAGGAGCGGCGGCGGGTGCACGCGTGGGCTGGGCCGCAGCGGCACCGCGCGCACTCGCAGGCTGCGCCGCAGCGGCATGGGGGAGCGGGTGCTCGCGCGGGTCACGTCAGAAACATCAGGGCCGATTGCGCAAAGAGGCCGCACGCGCTGCAGAACTGGAGACGGCGTTGGAACACTGTGTAGCGGGTGCTGCCGCGAGGACTGGGCCGCAACGGCACAGTGCGCGCGCAGGCTGGGCAGTGGCGGAACGGACGGCCGCGTGGCCCGGAGTCGAGGCCCTCCCTCCCTTCCGTCGCCGAGCGGTGCAGACTGCCTGGGGACGGGCCTGGGAGTGTGGCCCTCAGTGCCACGAGGTGGCCGCCGCCGCCGACGCCCACGTGGGTCGCGGACGGTGCGGCGACTGCGCGGGCGTGCGGGTTCGCTGCCCCATGCTGACCTGTGAGATGCACACCACGGCTGACGAGGACCCCATGCGGACAGAACACCACGTGCTCTCGTCGCGAGAAGCGGGGCGCGGCTGCGCAGCTGGCCAAGTGGCAGGAGTTATACAAGAGTTCGCACAAAGTAGAAAGGCAAGCATTGCTGAACACGCCCGGCCATTCGCCAGCGTGGCAGCGCAGGCCCCCGGATCTCTCATTCCGACGACGGGACGGGCCGACAAAGAAACGCGGGCAAGGCAAGGGACAGGAGCAGGCAGGACAGCGAGGAGCCGAGGAGCGCGAAAGGGAGGGGGAGCGCAGCAGAAGAGCACAACAACGAAGATCTCCCTCCTTCCCTCCTCGGGGTGCTCCTCGCCCTCCCCCCAAGACTTCCGACGGATCGATGTTTCAGCCCGCGGGCCCCCCGGGTCTCGACCACACTCTCCTGGGGCAGCTTTGCGTCCCGGGCGTGTACGTATTTCTGGTGATCCCAGGGGCCGTACACCTCAGGGGGGGGGGAGCAAGAAACCCATCCGCCCGAGGTCTGGGTTCTCCTCCTCCTCCTCCTCCTCCTCCTCCTCCTCCTCCTCCTCCTCCTGCTCCTCCTCCTCCTCCTCCTCCTCCTCCTCCTCATCCTCCCCCCGAGGTCTTTGCTAAGTCGAACTCGTCGTTGCTCCACAGCTCTTCCAGCGTCAGGCCGAGGGGCTCCCCGTCGACCCTCCGCCACTCGCGGGCTGGCGAGAGGGGCTCGCCCCCCTCCCGCCGCGAGGACGAAGACCCACGCCCCGGCCCTCTGGGGGCGGCGAGGATCGACGATCGACGATCGAGTAGCCTTGTCGTGCCTCGATCGGGGATCAAGGGGCTCGAAGATCGAGGATCGAGGGGATCGACGATCGAAGATCGACGATCGAGCATCGACGATCGAGCATCAAAAGGCTCGAAGATGTTGAGCGTTTGGGGACTTCTTGAGCCTCCGGGCGCCTCTGGAAGCTTCCGTGACCGAGGAGAAATGGCAGCGGGGGATCGGCTACGGGGGGGAACCAAGGGAAGGACACCTCACGGGCACCAGCTCGGGATCAGCCCCGCACTGGCCCACAAGATTCTGAGGACGACAACAACGAGGACACGAGCATAGGGGAGAACGAACGACGAGGCGACAGAGGAGAGGACACCTGACGCTGCCAGGACAGCGGGGGGAAACATCGCCCTGGAATCGGCGATACATCGCCGATAGTTCGGCGATGGGCCTCCGATTACGAATCCGAACGTTCCTGGCCAGGTTGAGCTATCAGGCCCCTATCAGGGATCAGTGGTCGATTGGGGGTCGATGCATCGCCCACGAGCCTTTCCCCCACACACCACACACACACACACACACATACATTGCCCCTGCAGGGCACTCCGCGGGACCTCTGAAGCGCCTGCAGGGACCTCTGAAGCCTCTGGACACCCAGACTTCCAGCGTCACGATGAAAATGGCGACTGGAAGGACTGAAAACGATAACCATCATAACGAAGGCTGGACGACCAAGGTAGACAACCCGCCCCCAGAGCAGCGTTGATAACTGCAGAGGCTACTGCCACGAAAAAGCATTATGCTACCGCACCGAACTATGCCATAACACGCCGGCTTTCGACCACGGACATACAGTCGGCCTTGATTAGACAGGACACGCGAGAGGACACAAGACCCTTCCGAGGGTCACATCGCCATAGGAGTGTAAGAAGGCACGTGTCGCGAGGCACAGGACACAAGGGTACCCTTGAGCTGGCAAGGACGACCTACTGTTCCGGGCCGACTGTACCAGCGCCGACACTGAAAATAAGCTCCCAGGAGCTGCATCCGGATCTGGGGCCTACGGAACGAAAAGACGAGTGCGGCGACAGCTCGACCAAAGGCCAGCCAACGCGTTGGGCACCTAATTTTGGAGGTGTTCCAACGCGAGGGACCCCCGAAAATCGATCAGAAAAGTGGGATGATGCCAGATTCACTCAAAATTGGTCCCTAAATCCGCCTCAATCCTGGGCCCCGAAAGCAAACCCGGAGGCCGAGAAGGCCGAACAATAACAATAATAATACGAATAACTATAAGCATATGATTCGTATTATCACTATGATTAATCATGATATGAATACTACAACCGCGCGCGCTGCGCACGCGCATATGTTCTACCGCTGGGCAGGTCAACGTCACAGCAGACCGGCTTCGTAGACGGAAGGCCACTACAAATACTGGCCAGGAACTGTCAGCATTCCCGCATGGAAATACAATGTGTTGCGGGGGGTGCGGGGGGGGAGAGGCGGGGGTGGAAGAGGATGAAGGGAGGAAGAAGGCAAGGAACTAGAGGAGGAAAAGAGGGCGGCGGGGCAAGCAGAGGGAAAATGGAAGCTGACAGGAGGAGGAAGAGGAGGAGGACAAAGAGGAAAGAGAAGAGCAGGAGGGGAGAAGGCAGCACGGGAAAGCCATGAGGAGCAACATCGGGCGCGCAGAAGGGGCACGCCGAAGGCGTGTCTCCCCTTCTGGTCAGATCTCCTGATTCTTCAAGCAGGTCCCTGGACCTGCTGAGGAAGTGCAAAAACAACTGTTGATTCCAAAGCTCTCCAGGGACCTGCTTTCAGTCGTCTCCACTAGGTGGGCCATCGTAGTAAACGTCCTGTGGGCCAAGTCGGGGTCATATTGTGACCACGATATGGGGGCCTCTTAGGGTCTCGTCGGCGATTTGGGAGGACAATCTCGGGAGCCGGGCTGGCTCGCGCAGAAGCTAGAAAAGCGGATACGCCAGAATCACAACCCAAAACACATCAATAATTTGTGCCTGGTCACGCCCTCTTGGGCGCGCTTTTCGGGGCCAGCTTGGGGGCGCTTGGGAGGCTATTGGGGCCGCATTTCGGCCTCTTGGGGGCCCTTTCAAGGCTTTTGAGGACCCTACTGACGGTCTCGGGAGTCTCCTTGGGGCGGAGGGCTTGACATGTCAGTTCGAGCTCCTCTTATTGTGTCCCTCCTGCCGCCCTCTTGAATCCCTCTTGGCCGTCTGACGCGCACGTTGGGGCGTCTTGAGGCTCGCTTGGGCCGTCTTGGGACCTCTTTGCGGGCCTCGGGGGCCGTGATCGGGCGATCTTTGGGGCCCTCCGGGTCGTGTTGGACGCGGCTTAAACAAAAAAGGGATGTGCTAAAAATTGCGCTTCCCCCGAAAGGGGCCTCTCGCGGCCCTCTTGAGAGGCCTCTTGAGGCACGCTTGGGCCTTTGGGGGGGCCCCTTGGCCGTCTTGAGGCCATCTTGAGCAGTCTTGGAGCGCTCTTGGGGCGCTCTCGGGTCGTCTGGGAGGCGCTTTGAGCTGTCTGGAAGCCATCGCGGGTGCTCTTGGAGCGCTCTCAGGGCCGAAAACACGCCCCAGCCCCCGGTGCTAAATTGGGTTACCCAGGGGGTGGCCCCATTTGTCAGTCTGTGCCGGGGGAGGCCTGGGGGACCAACACTCCTCTCTTTATATTAATATGTATATATATATACACACACGTACATGTGTGTCTCCGCACGCACCATGGATACCCCCTGTCCTCTTGGAAGATGACAAGAGGAAGGGGGCGGTTCAGGTGCGTGCGCCCGCCGCGGAGGCGGAGGTTTCGGAGTGGTTTGGTTCGTGTCTTGGAGGCGGAGGCTGTTGAGTACTGGTGTTTTGAAGACGGAGGGGGTTAGAGCAGAAGGTGATTTGCCAGTTCAGCTTGGGGGGAGCCTGTTCAGTAGCTGGTGTTGCGTTGCAGACGGAGGCTGTTGAGTACTGGGTGTTGTGTTGCAGACGGAAGAGGTAGAATAGAAGTTGATCTTCCAGTGCAGCTTGGAGAGGGAGCATGTTGAGTATTGAATGTTGTGTCGGAGACAGGGGCTGTTGAATACTGGGTGCTGCGTTGTAGACGGAGTTGGTTGAATAGGAAGTTTTGTTCAAGTTCATATCGGGGAGGGAGCCTGTTGAGATTTCGGTATTGCATTGGAGAAGAAGACTGGTTAGTACTGGGTGTTGTTGTGTAGACGGAAGGGCTGGGTTGAAGGTTATTTCCAAATTCAGCTTGGGGAGAGAGCCTGTTGAGTCTTGAGTGATGTGTTGGAGGCGGAGGCTGTTGACTACTGGGTGTTGATTTGTGTTGTAGACGGACGGGGTTGAGCACAAGGATATTTTCAACTTCAGCTCTGGGGGAAACCTGTTGGGTATTTGGTGTTGTGTGAGAGACGGAGGCTGTTGAGCACGGGGTATTGCGTTGTAGGAGGAGGGGGTAGAGTACAAGGTTCTTTTCAAGTTCATCTTGGGGAGGGAGCCAGTCGAGTATTGCGTGTTGCGTCGGAGACGGACGCTGGTGAGTACTAGGTGTTGTATATACGGACGGGGTAGAGTAGAAGGTTCGTTTCAATTTCAATATTGGGGAGGGAGCCTGTGGAGTATTGGGTGTTGTGTTGGAGACGGAAGCTGTTGAGTACTGAGTGTTGAATTGTATACGGACGGGGTAGAGTAGAAGCTGAGTTCCAATTTCAATATTTGGGAGGAAGCCTGTTGGGTATTTGGTGTTGCGCTGGAGGCGGAGGCTGTTGAGTACTCCAAAGGACGAACATCACTCCGATCTTGGGCCGGAAAACCTTGCACTAAAAACTCTACATTGAATACGGAAAACGTCGATATCATATATGAAGTCACACATAAATACATCAAGGGGACCTTCATAGTGCGTGCTGAAAGCCTCATAAAATGTACACGTTAAAACAGAAAACAATACATTATGAATATAATGATAGCAATAACCATATGGATACTGATACGAATAAGAATGCGAATACGAATGCGAATACGAATACGCACACGAATACAAATACGAATGCGAATACGAATGCGAATACTTTTTCTAGTACGAATACCAATATGAATGTGAATGCGAATGCGAATGCGAATACTAGTCCTAGCAACTACTACGAATACTAGTACCACTACGAATACGAATACGAATACGAATACGAATACGAATACGAATACGAATACGAATACGAATGCTAGTACTAAGACTAATACTGGCCCTGATACTAAGACTAACTCGAGTACTACTCATATAATACGAATACAAACATACTAATACGAATACGAATACGGATACTAATAGAAACACTGATACGCATACCAATACAAGAACGAACCAAACTGTTGATATTATTACGTATACGAGAACAAATTCCTTCCATTTGCGGATACGAATAATGGTGCAAATACTGGTACGAATACTCAGACTAACACACATACGACAGCGAATACGAATACGAATACTCATACTCTTAACAATAATAATAATAATCATCATAATAATAATAATAATAGTAATAATAACAGCAATGCGAATCCCAATTCGATTACGAATACCCATACGGCTACGAATACGAATTCGACTACGAACATCGAAATGTATACAAATACTGCTACCAAGATGATTACGACTGCGGATGATTATACAAGTTCTAATACGGACACGAATGCGAACAAGAATAAGAATGATACGAAGAAGAAGAAGAAGACGAAACGTCCCGAACCCAAAACCTCGAACATGCCCGCCATTCCTAGTCGCCGGAACCAGTGCTGGGCCACCTCAATCCCACAGCCGACACCAAGCTTGACCAAGGGCCCATCAACGCGTTGGGCACCCGGAGGGACGAGGATGGGTAGGGGGAGAAGGAGGAGGACGCGGAGAAGGTGAAGGAGAAGGAGGTGGGAGAGGGGGAGAGAAAGGAGGAGGAGGAGGAGGAGGAGGAGGCAGATGTGTTGGGGCCAATGTCTGTTCTCAAGGCGCACCAGGCGCGGGCCTGCCGCGCGAGCGCGCGCCTCCTGGGCGCTCTGCTGCGCTGCCACGATCTGCCAATCGCATCCCACCACAGCCCCTGTCGGGATACTTTCTCGGAGCGGACGAAGGTCGGGTGTTGCCCAAGGTTTTCGCTCCATTTTGGAGCCCCTGGGGCCCTCTGGGCCTCGTGAGGGGTGCTCTGGAGGCCGTCTGGGCCACCCCTACAATCCTGGGGGCACCTTGGGCCAGGGGTACTTCTAGCAACACCCGAGAAGGGGGGGGGCGATAGCAAAGCGGAAGGAATAGAAGGAGAAGAAGATCCCCCCCAAAAAATACCCTGGCAACGTACCCAACCCTTGCGCAATGCGGGGCATAAGTACATCACGATTGCTGCAACGGGGGCGATGACGTAACATGGACGCCTGTGATTTTGCGAGCAGCAATCAGAAAGCCCGCTGGCCCCCGATCAAGATGTAAGGGCGTCGCAGTGGTTACTAACGCAGCCCCCCCAGGGACGGCGAGGTCTCGCTCCGATCCCCGCGGTGCCTCAGTCCGCAGGACCCACCAGCAGCCCTCGAAAGTGGCGACAGTGTCGCAGATCACAGCCCCCCAGGGACGGCGAGGTCTCGCTCAGATCCCCGCGGTGCCCCAGTCCGCAGGACCCACCAGCAGCCCTCGAAAGTGGCGACAGCGTCGCAGATCGCAGCCCCCCAGGGACGGCGAGGTCTCGCTCAGATCCCCGCGGTGCCCCAGTCAGCTGGACCCACCAGCAGCCCTCGAAAATGGCGACAGTTTCGCATCGCATCGCAGTCCCAGGACCCAGGGACGGACAGAGGTCAGGCTCAGATCCCCGCGGTGCCCCAGTCCGACAGGCAGCCCACCGAGCAGCCCTCCTCAGTCCGCAGGACCCACCAGCAGCCCTCGAAAGTGGCGACAGCGTCGCAGATCGCAGCCCCCCAGGGACGGCGAGGTCTCGCTCAGATCCCCGCGGTGCCCCAGTCCGCTGGACCCACCAGCAGCCCTCGAAAGTGGCGACAGTTTCGCAGATCGCAGCCCCCCAGGGACGGCGAGGTCAGGCTCCGATCCCCGCGGTGCCTCAGTCCGCAGGACCCACCAGCAGCCCTCGAAAGTGGCGACAGCGTCGCAGATCGCAGCCCCCCAGGGACGGCGAGGTCTCGCTCAGATCCCCGCGGTGCCCAGTCCGCAGGACCCACCAGCAGCCCTCGAAAGTGGCGACAGTTCGCAGATCGCAGCCCCCCAGGGACGGCGAGGTCTCGCTCAGATCCCCGCGGTGCCTGTCCGCAGGACCCACCAGCAGCCCTCGAAAGTGGCGACAGTGTCGCAGATCGCAGCCCCCCAGGGACGGCGAGGTCAGGCTCAGATCCCCGCGGTGCCTCAGTCCGCAGGACCCACCAGCAGCCCTCGAAAGTGGCGACAGCGTCGCAGATCGCAGCCCCCCAGGGACGGCGAGGTCTCGCTCAGATCCCCGCGGTGCCTCAGTCCGCTGGACCCACCAGCAGCCCTCGAAAGTGGCGACAGTGTCGCAGATCGCAGCCCCCCAGGGACGGCGAGGTCAGGCTCAGATCCCCGCGGTGCCCCAGTCCGCAGGACCCACCAGCAGCCCTCGAAAGTGGCGACAGCGTCGCAGATCGCAGCCCCCCAGGGACGGCGAGGTCTCGCTCAGATCCCCGCGGTGCCCCAGTCCGCTGGACCCACCAGCAGCCCTCGAAAATGGCGACAGTTTCGCAGATCGCAGCCCCCCAGGGACGGCGAGGTCAGGCTCCGATCCCCGCGGTGCCCCAGTCCGCAGGACCCACCAGCAGCCCTCGAAAGTGGCGACAGCGTCGCAGATCGCAGCCCCCCAGGGACGGCGAGGTCAGGCTCCGATCCCCGCGGTGCCCCAGTCCGCAGGACCCACCAGCAGCCCTCGAAAGTGGCGACAGTATCGCAGATCGCAGCCCCCCAGGGACGGCGAGGTCTCGCTCCGATCCCCGCGGTGCCCCAGTCCGCTGGACCCACCAGCACAGCCCCCCAGGGACGGCGAGGTCAGGCTCCGATCCCCGCGGTGCCTCAGTCTGCAGGACCCACCAGCAGCCCTCGAAAGTGGCGACAGCGTCGCAGATCGCAGCACCCCCAGGGACGGCGAGGTCTCGCTCAGATCCCCGCGGTGCCCCAGCCCGCAGGACCCACCAGCAGCCCTCGAAAGTGGCGACAGTTTCGCAGATCGCAGCCCCCCAGGGACGGCGAGGTCTCGCTCAGATCCCCGCGGTGCCTGTCCGCAGGACCCACCAGCAGCCCTCGAAAATGGCGACACTTCGCAGATCGCAGCCCCCAGGGACGGCGAGGTCAGGCTCCGATCCCCGCGGTGCCTCAGTCCGCAGGACCCACCAGCAGCCCTCGAAAGTGGCGACAGCGTCGCAGATCGCAGCCCCCCAGGGACGGCGAGGTCTCGCTCAGATCCCCGCGGTGCCCCAGCCCGCAGGACCCACCAGCAGCCCTCGAAAGTGGCGACAGTTCGCAGATCGCAGCCCCCCAGGGACGGCGAGGTCTCGCTCAGATCCCCGCGGTGCCTGTCCGCAGGACCCACCAGCAGCCCTCGAAAATGGCGACAGCTTCGCAGATCGCAGCCCCCCAGGGACGGCGAGGTCAGGCTCCGATCCCCGCGGTGCCCCAGTCCGCAGGACCCACCAGCAGCCCTCGAAAGTGGCGACAGTTGTGCAGATCGCAGCCCCCCAGGGACGGCGAGGTCTACCTCAGATCCCCGCGGTGCCTCAGTCCGCTGGACCCACCAGCAGCCCTCGAAAGTGGCGACAGTGTCGCGGATCGCAGCCCCCCAGGGACGGCGAGGTCAGGCTCAGATCCCCGCGGTGCCTCACTCCGCTGGACCCACCAGCAGCCCTCGAAAGTGACGACAGTTTCGCAGATCGCAGCCCTCCAGGGATGGCCAGGGTCGCGCAAGGCAAGGGGAGACAAGAGGGAGCGGGAGACGGGAGGCGGGAGGCGGGAGGAGAACTGGAGACCGCAGTGCTCTATTCAAAACGAATACTCAACCAAGGAGGCGTGGGAATAAGTCGGCGAAGGACCCAACCATTTGCAGTTGTGAGTACCGGAGTTGTGGATGTCGTCTTCGGTGGAGCTCCCTATGGGCCACAAAACGCTGTTTTGGGCCGCGGAAACGCATGCGAACTTTGCCACTGGGGCCTTCGGTGGAGCGCCCGATGGGACACGACACGCTGTGCGGGGTGGGGGAGGCGCATGAAAAAGTTGCCACTGGGGCCTTCGGTGGAGCTCCCCATGGGACCACGAGACCCTGTCCTGGCTGGGGGAGTCGCATGTGACCAGTTCCACTGAGGCCTTCGGTGGAGCTCCTTATGGAGCCACGAAACGCTGTACTGGGCGGGGGAAACGCATGTGGAATTGCCACGGGGGCCTTCGGTGGAGCTCCCCATGGAGCCACGAGACGCTGTACTGCGTGGGCGTGTCAATGATTCCGCTGGGGCCTTCGGTGGGGCTCCTTATGGGGCCACGAAACGCTATGCTGAGCGGGGGAGACGCATGCGAGTGCAGCACCTGGGGCCTTCGGTGGAGCTCCCTGTGAGGCCACGAGACGCTGTACTGGGCGGGGGAAACGCATGCGAGTGCAGCCGCTGGGGCCTTCGGTGGAGCTCCTTATGGGGCCACGAAACGCTGTACTGGGCTGGGGAAACGCATGCGAGTGCAGCCGTTGGGGCATTCGGTGAAGCCCCCTATGGGACCACAAAACGCGGTACTGGGTGGAGGAGACGCGTGTGAGCTGTTCCACTGGGGCCTTCGGTGGAGCTCCATATAGGGCCACGAAACGCTGTACTGGGCGGGGGAGACGCATGCGAGTGCAGCCGTGGGGGCCTTCGGTGGAGCTCCCTATGGTGCCACGAAACGCTGTGCTGAGCGGGGGGAAAGCATGCGAATGCAGCCGCTGAGGCCTTCGGTGGAGCTCCCGATGGGGCCACGAGACGCTGTGCTGGCTGGGGGAGACGCATACGAGTGCAGCCGCTGGGGCCTTCGGTGGAGCTCCTCGTGGAGCCAGGACACGCTGCACTGGGCGGGGGAGACGCGTGCGAGTGCAGCAAGTGGGGTTTTCGGTGGCGCTCCCTATGGGGCCACGAAACGCTGTACTGGACGGGGGAGACGCATGCGAGTGCCACCACTGGGGCCTTCGGTGGAGCTCCCGATGGGACCGCGAAACGCTGTGCTGGATGGGAGACGCGAATGCGAGTGCAGCCGCTGGGGCCTTCGGTGGAGCTCCCTATGGTGCCACGAGACGCTGTACTGGGCGGGGGAGACGCATGCGAGTGCAGCCGCGGGGCCCTTCGGTGGAGCTCCCTATGGGGCCACGAAACGCTGTACTGAACCGGGGAAACGCATGCGAGCGCAACCGCTGGGGCCTTCGGTGGAGCTCCCGATAGGGCCACGAAACGCTGTGCTGGATAAGAGAGGCGAATGCGAGTGCAGCACCTGGGGCCTTCGGTGGAGCTCCCTGTGAGGCCACGAGACGCTGTACTGGGCGGGGGAAACGCATGCGAGTGTAGCCACTGGGGCCTTCGGTGGAGCTCCCTATAGGGGGGAGGAGGGAGGAGGGAGGAGGAAGACGGGAACGTGGGGCGCCCTCTTCAAAACGAAGACCCAACAGCAGGTTGGTTGGGAAAAAGCCATGCAATACCTATCGAAGCACCGCGCGGGCTTCTTGGATCGGCGGTGGATCATGCCTCCTGGGGCGGTGCATCTCAAAGCCGAGTCGAAGATGTTGGAATTCACTGCGACCAGGGGCAGGAGCCAGCGCAAGGCTCAGATCAAGGAGTGTGGTCAGTGAGAGAAATGGAGTAAGATCAGAAAGATCAGAGACAAAGAGCGAGGGAATAGACAATATAAACAGATCGTAAAGAACAACAGGTAATATAATAGGAGACGAGAAGACAACATAGATCATAGAAAACGTATGATCCGCAAGAGCGAAGAGAACAGAGAGGAGGGAAGACAGGGACAAAACACATAGAATGCAATACAACCAAAGGATAAGAGACAAGGGGCCAGGGGGAGAGAAGGGAGAAGAGGAACGGAGTGAATACATACTACACAGGTGTGAATAACGAGAGGGGGAGGGTAGAAATAGAGAGTGAGAGACAGGGAGCCAAGTCGGAGCAGGTCGCGCGGCGACGCTGGGGAGCGCGACGGCGCTGTCGGGCGGTGGCACGTCTTTTCCGCCTTTTTGAACTCCTTTTCCTTGGCGTTGACCCACTCCTGGGGCGCTCGGTCAATGGCAAGCCTCAAACGCACTCGTGCCCATCTTCTTTCCATCCCTCCCCCCCTCCTTCCCTCCCTCCTTTTCTCTCTTCCTCCCTCTCCTCACTCCTCCAGTGGCTGCAGCGGTTGGTGTGTGTGTGTGTGTCGGGGCCTTGTGTCTGTAAGTTTCTTTTTTGTTGATCATGGGCGGCCAGTTCGTTTGGCTGCCTAGCTTCCTGGTCGTGGATTGGACTACCACGCCCTGGGCCTCTTCGGCATCATATGGTGGCACAACGTTGCTCATCGTCTTTGTGGTGCTCATCTTCCTCAGTCACCTGGGCGTGGTGGTGCTCATCTGGGCGTCAACCTGGTCACGTGGCGCGCCCCCTCCCGCAGTTCGTGAGGCTGGTGTTCGCGGGGCGCCGTTGACGGCACCACCACCGCTCTTCGCTTCCCGGGATTTCGCCACCGGGCTCCTGTCCAAGGCGTCTCTTTTCCTGCACATCCACTTCGGCACCGCCTGATCCCCGGGCTCCGCCCACTCCTGGCCGCCTGAGGCCCCGCCTTGTTTTGCCCTGTCTCTACTAATTAAAGCTGTGCGTAGCCCGCCTAGCTTTCAGCGGAAGAGGTTCGCTCTCACCCTGCCGATCAAAAAGTGCCTGTAAGTTTGCAAGTCAAAGGGAAAAAGGAACGACAACAAACGAACAAAAGGACGAGCCCGTGTATGCCCTGGAAGGGGCGGGGGTCCGGGACCCCTCCCCCCCTCCCCCCCTTCTCCTGGCCCGTCGTCCTGGGACCCCGACCCTGCCCGATCAGTCGTCCCGGGCCACGGGGATTAACCCGAAAATGGGACGGATTACAGCCGAATTGGTACAGCTTCCAGCCATTTTGGCACCAGTTCCAACCGAAGTGGCACCAATTCCAACCGCCTTGGAAGCTCCTCAGAGATTCCTTAGAGATTCCTTAGAGACTCCTTGGAGACTCCTTTGCGATTCCTGAGAGATTCCTCAGAGATTCCATGTCCTAGCGAATTCCGGCTGTTTCTGTTTCTCTTGCGTCATGGAATTATGATCGGAGGCTGGGACCCGCGAGTGCCCCATTGAATGCATCTTGGAACAAACATATATCAAGCAGTATGTGGGAGGTTGGTACCAGCGCATTTCTCGTTGAACAGATACTGAAACACATAGAATATTGAAGCACCCCATGGGATGCTGGGATCAGCGCACGCATTTCCTATTGAAGCGTATGGAAAACACATAGGATATTCAAGCTTAGGTGTGCAAAGTCAGAGCCGTAATTTAATCATTTTTGTGTGCATGTGTGTGGTATTTGCGTTTTTTGTATTTGTGATATGTTTCGTCCGGTTTTTTTTTTGTGGTGTTTGTGTGTTTTGTGTGTTGTGTTGTGTTGTGTTGTGTTGTGTTGTGTTGTGTTGTTTTGCATGTTTTTGTGACTGTTGTGTTTTTTGTGTTTTTTGTGGGAGGGATCTACCGCGGTCGATCGCCCGGGGGGGTTCGACTGCCGCCCCGGCGCGGATCGCCCCCGCCAAAGTTCCCTCAAAAGGGGGAGCTCAGGCGGGGGCTTTTCCCGTAGGCGCCCCCGCTCGCCTGGGAGGGTGCGGGGGGTCCTGGATCGCCCGGGGGGGTTCCAGGACGGCCCGACTCGCCCGGGGGGGGGGTCGGTCCGAGCGGTGGAGTCGCCCGGGGGGGTCTCCGCCGCTCAGTTCCTGCACGAGTCGCCCGGGGTGGTCTCGCGCGGGAACAGCCCTCGCGAATCGCCCAAGGGGGGTTTCACGGGGGCGAGGTAGCCCGGGGGACGCCTCAGAGGACAGTGCACGGCGCGATGGATTCACGCGAATCTTTCGCGGGACCCTCGCGAATTTTTCACGGGGGGGCCCGGTCTCTCGCGAATTTTTCGCAGGTGGACAATCGCGCAGGGGAGGGGCGGGCGAAGAAGAGAGGAGGGGAGGTCCGATGTCAAAGCCTCGGGGGCCACCCCTCTGGGGCTAAGCGAATGACGGACAATTGGAGCAGGGAGCGGCTAAGGATAGAGAAGGGGGGCGAAGGATACGAGCCGGAGGGGAGCGCGAGCGGCGCACAGGGGAGCAGAAGCGGAGAGAAAAGGAGTTCTCCGGTTGATCACACCAAGAACAGGGCCAGGTTGATGACTAAATTAAGGCTCTGACTTTGCACACACACAATCAAGCATTCTGCGGAAGGCAGGGATCGGCAAATTTCCCATCAAGTTCCTAGCTGGGATCAGCGCATTTCCTATCACATTCCAATTTTGCGGGAGGCCGGGATCGACGCATTTCCAATTGGATTCCGGAGATCTATATATATATATATATATATATATATATATATGTGTGTGTGTGAAAGAAGGAGGGAGAAAAACAAAAAAAACAACAAAAAAAAAAAAAAAAAAAAAAAAAAAAAAAAAAAAAAAAAAAAAAAAAAAAAAAAAAAAAAAAAAAAACCCGTAGCGAGTCATAGATTTCTGCGGGAGGGGGGGATTAGCGCATGTCCTGTTGAATTCCGATGGCCAAGCAAGAAATATAGAATTCTGCGAGGGCTGGGATCAGCGCGTGTTCTACTGAATTCCGATTGACAAACAAAGAAGATTCCGATGCCCTAAAACAGACACCCTTGAAGGGGGGTAGGGGGGAGGGGGTTGTGCGAGAACCACCCACTTTTCAATTAGAGGGACGTCCACTGGCGCTCTTCCATAATCAAGGCCCCGACGCATCTGTTTGACCACATCCCCGCTTTCAGTTTGCGCTCCATGCTGAAACAATCGTCTCGTCCCAACGTGCAAAATACAATACAGTCAAAACATTGCATTGGGCACCCCCGCACCCCCCCTCCCCCCAAGCGCCCGCCGCGCGCGCGTCTCGCTGGTCCCCCGACAAGTCACGTGCAACATGTACAATCTGGTCGATGGCATGCTAATGATTATGTACGTGAACAGTCAGTACAAGTTCGAGTGCTTGTTGAACATGAAAATCGTCTCGGCAGCCTACCCTAAACGAGAGCCATTCCAGTCGCCGACTCGACGCTCCTGTACCTTCTCGCTGGGCGCGGTCGGGCACGGTCGGGCGCCAGTCAGGCATAGCAGTCGCGGGAAAAAGGGACGGAGGATGGGAAGAAGAATCAACTGACGAGGGGGAGGGAGGAGGAGGAGGAGAAGGAGGAGGAGGAGGAAGGGCATCCTGGCTAAGCTCCCTTGTGAGCCTCTCCTTGTTCCACTCTGCTTCGTCTCTCGTCTCACCTTCCGGCACTCTGTCACACCATATATGTTTGCGTTGCCCTTGATTATCTCCCTTAGACTCTTTTCTCGCTCACCCATAAGAATCACGTTGCACGACGCTGAGAGCTCCGCTCATAGTCTCCCTCCTGACGCAAGGAGGGGGAGGAGGAGCAGGAGGGGGGGAGGGAGGGGAAAGGGCAACGGAGGCGCCGGGCGAGGAGAAGGTCCGCCCCAGACCCCCGCCCCGGCCGGTCGGCGCGGCATGGCGGCAGGGGGGCCGCAGGTCCCACGGGGCACCCCGCGACGGCCCCGAGAGCCCTCTCCGGGCGCGAGGGCCCCGCAGACCCTCGCGCCTCCCGCCACGCCCTGCCCTGAGGGCCCCTCCGGGACGCGGGGGGAGGGCCCTGCCCTCGGGCGCGCACGGCCGTGGGCGCACGACCGGGCGCAGCAGAGCGAGGACCCTGCCGCCGCCGCCTGGCCTCCTCCGCCTCCCCCTCCTCGGCCACGGGCGCCGCCGCCGCCGCCGTGGCGTCCAGTGGTGCAGGGCGACGCCCAAGACCGGCGCGGCCAGGTCCGCAACCGCCCTCAGCGGTCGAGGCCAGAACGCGCGTGGCCGCAGCCACGGCGCCAGCGCTCGCCGCTCGCCACCGCCCGCCGGGAGCGCATTCTGTGTCTCGCCCGCGCTGCGTCACTGGGAAATGCGCGCGGGCAAGGCCACCTGGGCCCGCAGTGGTTCGGCACGAAACGGCTACGGAGAGGGGGCAGGAGGGATAGAGAGGGGAGGAGAGAGGTAAAGGGAAGGAGGAGCTCTCCTGGAACGTGTCCGCCTCCTCCTTCCTGTCGATGTCGTCGCTCCTGCGGCTGACCTCGCGGGCCGCCGCCCAGCAAAGCGCGTCCTGCCCCGCTCCTCCTGGATTTCCTGCTCATCCTCCCTACACCCCATCATCGCCACCGTCGTCGCCGAAATGATCAACAGCTAGTTTCAGACAGTTCGCCCGTCATTGCTCGCGTGTCACTCAACATTTAGACCCCAGACCCCATTCGTTCATGAAGGTGCCCCCTTTGGGGGGCACCTTTGGGGAAACGCCTGGGTAAACTACAGCAAAATAAGACAAGCGGGATGGCCAGCCGGACCCTAACGGGCAGGTCGGGCGGGCGGGGACATTCAAGCCGGCGAGCAGGCTTCCAAGCAAGCGAACTGGCGGACCCTACAGTCAGGTGAATTTCGTTGGTAGGGAATTTTGTTGATCGCAGATTCCCCAAACGCTTGCACTTACGAATTCTTACTCCTCTTCTAGGGAACTGGGCCTATCTGCAGCTCTGGCGGCTATGTAGCCGCCGTCACCGCCCCGTCGCCGCTCGTCTAGGCCTGTGTGGCGGTCTGGAGGCTATGTCGTCGCCATCGCCACCACGCCGATTGCACCACATAGATTCCACAACGTACTTTGCTCCGCATCGATTGCACCACATAGATTGTACAACATGCAGCTTGCACCAGAAATATTGCACCATGTAGATTACCCAACATAGTTTGCACCACAGATGTTGCACCACATAGATTGCACCACGTAGATTGCACCATATTGATTGCACCGCATACATTGCAAGATATGGATTGCAAAATTTAGATTGCTAGAAACACTCTGTTTGGGGTCCACGCTAGCCAACATTACTATATCGGAATGCACGCACGCACGCACACAAGCACACGCACGCGTGCACGCGCACGCACATACGCGCAAGCGCTCGGGCTCGGGCCCAGGCTCGCTTGGGCACGCTCAGCACCCAATGTTTCCGAGGGGCGGAGCTTCCGGCAGCCCACGGCGTAGGTTCCAGCACCCAAGTCTGACGACGAAAAGTCATTCCAGCAGATTATGCCGACCAGAAGGGTAGGCTGTCGTCGGAAACGGCAGCTAGAGCGACCCGCTCCCCAGCCACGAACCCACCTACGATCCTTGAAGCATTTCACTAGCAAACTACTCATATGACTGCAGTGGGGCCTGGCGGGGCGGGATACACAGGAGCAGCCGTGGGTTCTTTGTGCCTGGCGATCGCGGCATGCAGGGCTGGCGAGGCAGGATACTCAGGAATCACCCTGATTATTTGGGTTCGGCGGCCGCGATATGCAGGGCTGGCGAGGCGGGCTTTTCTTCAAATCTAGCAACCACAACCTGTCGGTCGGTTGGGGAACGAGG
>CAUYUJ010007676.1:25000-45116 GCA_963575745.1 Prorocentrum cordatum
TCTGGGCGTCAGTGGTTGATCAGGGTCGGTCTTCCACCCCCCTTCCTTCTCCTTCGGGAAAGGGCTGACCCTCACCCCAACCCCCTTACCCTCGGTCTAGACGCAGGGTTTCGAGACGCGTTGGGGCGTCCAAGATGGCCCAAGATGGCTCCATTATGGCCCAAGATAGCCCAAGATGGCAGCCAAGATCGCACAACATAGGCCGGGTTGGCTCAAAGTAGCCGCCAACATGTCTCGATGAGGCCCCAAAACCACCCTAACACGGCTCCAAATGGCCTCGGAGTCTCCCAAGACGCCTCCGAGAGGCCAAAAGCCGTCAAAAGCAAAACCGCTTCCGATGGGCTCTGAAGGCGTCAAGATGGGCCAAAGATCGCCAAGGAAGCCCCACAAGGTGTCCAGAAGGGCCCCAGTGCGGCCCCAAGAAAGCGCCCCTAGAGGCGATGTGGTGGCATCCGACGGAGGGGGGCAATTAAGAACCCCATTTCTTTGATCGATGCCCTACAAGGTGGCCCCAAGAGGACCCCCGAGAGGACCCCAAGAGAGCCCAAAGAGAGCTTCAAGAGGGCTCCGTAAGCCCCCAGAAGACCCCAAGAAAGCTCCAAGATGGCTCCGAGAGGCCTCCGGAGAGGCTTCAAAAAGGCTCTGAGAGCGAAAGAACCGTACTGTCGTCATCGTCGTCGTCGTCGTCTTCCTGGTGCTCGTTAATGTCGTCGTCGCCGCCCCCTTCCTCCTCCGTCACCTCCGACCTCCCTCTTCATGTTCCTCCCTCCTCCCCTTCCTCCTTATCCACGTTCTCCTCCTCCGCCTCCTCCTCCTCCTGATCCTCCTCCTCCTCCTCCTCATCCTCCTTCAACGGCAGGCTCAGTAATTCCATTCCTGGGTATACTCAGACTGATTACACGCTTGGGCTTCACGGCTGACTCACCTGCATGTTCCAGTTCATGCCCATACACGTCTCTGATCGGGAAAACAAGCTCGCCTGATCGTTTCTGGATGGGGTGGCAATGGTACATGAAGCGTCAAGGATTCAAACCGCTCTCGTCACGAGTTCAGTCGGCGACACATTGCATACACGTAAGCATGCCCGAATACCTACAAGTCGAGCCATCTAGTATCGCGCGTCGCGCCGCGCGAATGCGAAACGCGCAAATAGTCTCGATCCCACGCCATCCCACTAGAGATGGTCGTCTATCTGCCCAGATTGCGAGGCGCAAAGCGCGAATACATTCGCGCCCCTGCGGGTAACCTGGACCAATCCAAAAATGCAGCCGTGCGGTTGGGCTGGTGCCCACAAACGTACAAGACTCTTACCGCAAGAATACATCGCTACCGAAATGCATCGGCACCTCCTTCTGAACGACCATCGTGACAGCCGCCCAGTCGTCAAGAGTGACGAAGCGGAACTGCAGTACAGGTCAAGAACAGAGAATGCAAGATGGCAGGCGTTCCGCATGTGCAATGATGTGAGAATAAGTGGGTCGAGCATGTGTCCAAACTTTGAGTTCGACCACGACTGCGAGCATGCATGTGACACTCAACGCTTCAAGACGCACCCCTCATCCTTCTCACCCTCCTCGTCATGCGCATCCCCTTGCTACTGCTGCTCCTCGCCATTCTGGGCCGATACGACCACCCTTCGAGTGATAAGGACGTTGCGGGGGGGGGGCAACTGATGACAACTGCGATGATTGTGATGGTGACGATGCTGGTGATGCGCCCGCGAGCTGGTGACGATGCATGATGGCGACTGTGTTGGTGACGATGGCGACGATGCTGCGAAAGGGTGGAGTCGGCAGAAAGCTCCTACGTTGGGCCAGACTGCCGTGTTGATGGTGATGGTGGTGATGGTACTGCTGTTCTGCATCGGCGATGCTGCGATGATGACGATGATGTTGACGATGATGACGGTGGTGATGCTGATGGGAAAGATGATGACTGAGAACCCAACACCCATCGGAGAACCCTCAGTCGTGGGACAATCACAGAACAATTGAGAGACCACTGGGGCACCATCGTGACACCATCGGGGCACCATCGAAACACCATCGGGAAGACCACTTGAAAACACTGCGAGAACAAATACGTGGCACCCCCGGGACACCATCGGGGCACCATCAGGACACCACGTGGACACCATCCTGACACCACCATCGGAGCACCATTGGGTCACCACCAGGGCACCATCGAGACACCATCGATTCCCCTAACAGTGCTCGCACTTAAGGGTTCTTCCTTCTGCTCGAAGGAACTGGGCCGGGTGGCTGGTCTGCCGGCCATGTTGTCATCGTCGCCGCCCCGTCGCCGCCTCGTCGCCGCCCGTCGTCTGGGCAGTGTGGCCAGTCTGGCGGCTATGCTGTCGTTGTCGCCACCCCGTCCCCGCCTCGTCGCCGCCGCTGGATTGCACAACATAGTTTGCACGTAATAAAGAATGGCGCCTGCGATGCACTTTTGATCGCTCACAACATATTGCACCACATAGCATGCACAGCATATATTCTCCTGTCTAAAAAGACAATAGACTCTACCCCCCCTGGCGTTATCCGCCCCCCTTTCGGGTATGTAAATCATGAATGATTCTCACGACATGTCCATCATAAAAATATGAATTTACACTATCCCAGGGGGGCAGGGATCGCTGCCACTGAGGATCCCTTGTAAAATACGATACGCGGGGACATCTTTTGTTCTAACATAACACTTTTTCACGAATCCCTTGCAACAAAAAAAAAAAAAAAAAAAAAAACGCAGTGCACACGCGCGCGTCGTCGCGCGCGCATGCCGAAATCCTTCAAAAACCTTCGGTTTCGGAAGGATTTCGTAATCGAGTTTCCAAAAAAAACATACAAACACACAGGGTTTCGCAACACTGATTTGCTGAAAAAACTTACGCGCGAGCTCTTGCAAAATCTTAAGAAGACCCTAGGTTTTTCAAAATTTTCACACAATGCTACCAAACGGACTTCGCGCGCGCGCAAGTCGAAATCTGTCGAACGCCCTTGCGCGTGTGCCGTCGCGAGAATCCTCTGCAAAAAACGTGACGAAGTGCAGACGCGCGCGTCGTCGCGCGCGTATGCCGAAATCCTTCAAAACCCATCGGTTTCGGAAGGATTTCAAAATCGTGTGTCCAAAAAACCTACAAAAGCACAAGGTCTCGCAACACGGATTTTTAACAAAAGCGTGCGCGCGCGCTCTTGCGTCGTCGTCGTCGTCGTCGTCGTCGTAACCGTCCTCCCTCCTCCCGCGTCGTCGTCGTCGTCGTCGCCTACGTCGTCCCCTGTCTTTCCTCGTGTTCGTCGTCGTCGTCCTCTTTGGCGTCGTGGTCGTTTCCATCGTCGTTGTCGCCGTGGTCGTCCTTCCTCCTCCTCCCTCGTCGTCGTCGTCCGTCGTCGGCGTCTCGTCGTCGTCCCTCCTATTTCGTCGCCGTCGTCGTCGTCGTCGTCGTCGTCGTCGTCGTCTTCCCTCCTCCCTCGTCGTTGTCGTCGTCGGCGTCGCCGTCCTTCCTCCTTCTTCGTCGTTCGCGTCGTCGCCGTCCTCCCTCCTCCCTCGTCGTTGTTGTCGTTGTCGTCGTTGTCGCCGTCATCGTCCTCCCTCCTCCCTCGTCGTCGTCTTCGTTGGCGACGTCGTTGTCGTCTTCGTTGTCGTCGTCGGCGTCGGCGTCGTCGTCTTCGTCGTCGTCGACGTCGGCGTCGTCGTCGTCGCCGCCGTCGCCGTCGTCGTCGTCGTCGGCGTCGTTGACGTCGTCATCGTCGTCGTCGGTGTCGTCGTTGTCGTCGTCGGCGTCGTCGTCATCGTCGTCGTCGTTGTCATCGTCGTCGTCGTCGTCGGCGGCGTCGGCGTCGTCGTCGTCGTCGGTGTCGTCGTCGTCGTCGTTGTCGGCGTCGTCGAAGTCGTTGGAGACGTCGTTGGTGTCGTCGTAGTCGTTGTCGGCGGCGTCGTCGTCTTCGTGGTCGCTGTCGTCATCGGCGTCGCTGCCGTTGCCAAGTGCCATTTGGTAGCCACCGTCACTGTCTTAAGAGATTTTGCAAACCAAGTTGCGGGTGGGTGGGTGGGATGTTTGCGCGAGCAGTGGAGTGGTCAAGCGCGGTGCAGGGTAGTCAATTGCACCACATAGATTGCACAACCTAGATTGCAGAACCACGTCTAATGTACCATACTTGTTGCACAACATAGATTACACATAGATTGCACACCACAAATTGCACTGCATATATTGTACAACATATATATATACACATATTGATATATACATATATATATCAAGAGAAAGCACAGCACAGATTGCACGACATGGATTGCACACAACATATAGCACGCACGACTTTGGATTTCCCCACGCACACTGCACCACATATATTGCAACACATTGATTCCACAACGATAATTGCTAGAAACACATTGTTCGGGGTCCACGCTGGCTAACATGTATGTGACAGATAAACAAATCGATAGATATGAAAGTATGTATTATTCTGCCCTGTCCAGCGGTCGGAAACTACAACGGCCCCAACCCTCCACCCTAGGGGAGGGGGATGGAGCAAGGACGGAGCGGGGGGAGAACGGAGGGGGGCAGGACGCGGCGGACAGTTTTCCCCGTCGGCGCCGGGGGGAGGTGCGGACGCATCGGACAGAGTGGGAGCAGGCGGCAGGAGGGCCGGGGGGAGGGCGGAGGAGCAGCAGCAGCTGGGGCACAGGGCGGGAGCGGGAGCCGGCGACGGAGGGGTGAAACCGCTGCGAAGAAGGCACGTGAACCGTTACGTCTGTCTCGCTCACCAGAGAACAACGTAGGGAGGAGACGAGAGGGGGAGAGACGGAGAGAGACAGGGACAGCGAGACAGACAGACAGGCAGGCAGGCAGGCAGACAGACACACAGACAGACAGACAGACAGACAGAGACCGACAGACAGACAGACAGACAGACCGACAGACAGACAGACAGACAGAGACAGAGACAGAGACAGAGACAGAGACAGACAGACAGACAGATATCTAGATATGTACGAAAATGTATTTACATTACAAAGAGAGAGATAGACACACAGACAAAGCGAGAGGGAGAGAAAGAAAGAAATAGAGAAAGAGAGAGAACAAACAAGAAAGAGAGAGAGAGAAAGAGACACAGGGACAGAGAGAAAGGGGGAATGAGAGAAAGAGAGGGAAGGAGGGAGGAAGAGATAGAGAGAGGGGGAGAGAGAGAGAGAGTGGATCACGTAAAAGGCGCGGCCATCGTGAACATGCTTTTCCCCAGCGTCGAGAAGCAATCTTCGATCACTTGGTAGTCCTCCTCGTCGTCCTTCCAAAGGTCTGCCTGATGCCCGATCAGCGACGTCACGAAAATGCCGGAGAAGAAAATAATGAACAAGAACAAGATGAGGATCCACCCAACTGCTTGCAAAGAATAGCGGAATCCTGGCGGGTTGCGGGGACGGCTTCAAAATACAGGGAATGCATGACGTTCGCGAGTGAAGGGGGAGGGAGGAAGCGGAGGGTTGAGGAAGATCGTGTAAGCGGAGGAGTGAGGAGGATGGAGAAAGGGGGGAGGGAGACAAAAGTTATGAGTGAAGGAGGAAGAAGGGCGCACACAAGTCGTAGCTGCATACCCACGCTCGCGTGCGCCAAACAAAACGACAAGCTGATACACTGCTTGAGCATTGGACTCTGGCAGCAATTCAGCACCAGAGCAGAGCTTCCGGCATCCTCCCTCCCCAAGCACTTGTTCATGATCCTACCCCTCACGGCCTGGGCAGCACAATCAGTCCAGAAAATACCCTGATCGACCAGCAGATCTAGACAGCACAAAAAAACTCATTGCCTGCGTTCCGAAAAAGGATGGGCCGCAGAGAAGCTGGGCGGACGAAGAGGAGAAATAGGGGGCAAGGCCCGGCATGACGCGCCGCTCACGGCAGAAGGCGCGTCCTTCGATGAGCCGCCGGAGCTGCGGCATGTGCCTCCAAGCCCATCTCTGCGCTCCGCTGAGATCCCCGCTATCGCGACTGGCTACCTACCAGACCACCCCAACCCGACCCGAAGACCCAGATTTCAGGTTGGGGGGGGTACGGGTTCCATATGTGGTTTTTCAATGTTCCCCGACACCCCCGCCAACTGGTAATGGAGGGCAGATCGGGGCCTTCGGGTTGGGTTGGGGATGTTTGGTGGGCGGTGAGCGACGGTGCGATCTCCCGAGTGCGCACGAAAGCACTCCCCGTGTCATCCTTGCCCCCTCTTCCTGCACAAGCCCTCCGACCAAAAACACACACACACACAGAGAATTCCTCCAGCACGCCGACGGGGGGGCGATCGACAGTCCACGAGCTGCAAAAAGGCTGGACACGCGCAAACCCAAAGGTGCCACATGACCACGGCTCCGGGCAGCGAGGCAAAGGGGATCAGGGGAAGAGCATGGGGAGGGGAAGAAGGAAAAGGATAGGGAGGCGGCGAGCGACGTCGAAATCATCTCTGGAGTAGCAGCTCCCCCTGCTCCTCCTGCTCCTCCTCCTCCTCCTCCTCCTCCTCCTCCTCCTCCTCCTCCTCCTCCTCATTCTCCTCCAGATGCCACGTTGCTCGAGCGATGTTGCTAGCAGCAGGCCTGGATTCTTCGCAGCAACAATCGGGGGCTTCTACTCTGTCTTGCTCGACTCGGGCTTGGCCGTGGCTGTGAGCCACAAAGATTCATGGTTGGAACCCTCGGAGCGCTCGCGGAGATCGATTTGGCAGGACCTCAGGCTCGTAACCGTAAGGAAAAACAAAGTCCAGGGGCAGTGGGTGATCGAGAGCGAGTTTCGTCCTGGGCAGTACACCAATCCGCCACCGCGCCTGCGCCACGTTGAGGCGTGGAAGAATGCCAAGGACTGCCTGGTAGGGTTTCAATCGTATTCTAAGGACACCCCCCTTCCAGTTGCACCTAGGGGACGGCACCACCCATACTCCTGGGGGTCCCTGGGCGGCCGTGGCGCGTCCCTAGGGCTCTCCAAAGCTTCCATGACGGCCCGGGAAGCCTACCGTGGCCACCCAAGAGGCCTCCAAGACAGGCCAAGAGCGCTGCAAGACGCCCAAGATGGCCTCAAGACGGCCCAAGAGGCCCCAAAGAAGCCCCAAGGACGCTCCAAGAGGACCTCCAAGATGGCCCAAAGAGGCAAACATCATTGATTGTCATCATAGCTTTCCATGCTTTTCTCGTGTTCGTCATTTCGAGCTCCCGACGCTCCAAGGCGGCCCCAGTGGCCCCCAAGACCGTGACAGACGGCACAAGGGGCACCCAAGAGGGTTCCAAGACGGCCGAAGAGGGCCCCAAAACGCCCGAGAGGCGCCCAAGACAGCCCAAGGGAGCCCCAAGACGGCCCCAAGAGGGGCCCAACAGAGGAAACACGAACGGGCAATCCTAGAGCCTTCCGCCCGAAGAGGGCCTAGGCCCCAAGAGGCCTCCAAGAAGCCCAAGAGGCCTCGAAAAGGCCACCAGGAGGCCCAAAAGAGGGCATCCACCCGTTTCAGATTCCAGAATCACCCTGGAACCGCTCCGGAGTGATAATTGCAAACTGAAAGAGGTGATTTTCCACCTGGGCCGCTCTCAGAAGCCTTCTGGGCCGCCTTTCAAAGGTGAGTTTCTATCTGGCCCTCCCCATTTGGGATCCAGCTGAAGGCCCAACCGAAAAAAATGATCACCAATACAAGATTTCCACTTGGAAAATTACCACTCTTGGGGCTCTGGTCCACCCCCCCACTGATTCCCGACAGCACCCGCTGCTTCGGGGAGCGTCCCAGGTGGATTTTCACCCCCGGAGCCGTTCCGGGGTGCTGTTCCATCTGGGACCCCCCCTGGTGCAGAAGGCGCTCTCGGGGATAGGGGGGGGGGAATCTCTTGCTGGGGAGCCTTTTCTCGCGGCTGGGCTGCCCAGCCCAATGTCGGGAGCGCCCAGATGGACTTTCACCCCAAACCGTTCCAGGATGATTTTCAATCTGGGACTCACTCATGTGCAAGAGGCGCTCTCGGGGGTAAGCGAGGGGAGGTGCACCCGAGCCCCCAAAGTCGTCATCTACTGAATCGAGTCTTGTTGGGGAGCCTTTTCTCGCGGTTGGGCTCCCCAGCCCAATCTCGGGAGCGCCTGGGGGTGTGCCCGCGCCGACAAAGCCGTCATTTTCCAAATAGAATATCTTGGGGGGGGCCTTTTCTCGCGGCTGGCCTCCCTAACCGAATCTCGGGAGCGCCCCAGCTGGATTTTCACCCTGGGAACCGTTCCCGGATGCGCTTCCATCTGGGACACCCCCAGTGCACTGGGACCTCCCGTGCAGAAGGCGCTCTCGGGGCTACGCGAGGGGCTGCACCCCGGCCTCAAAAATCGTCACATTCCACATAAAACCTCTTATTTGGGGAGCCTTTGCTCGCGGCTGGTATCCCCAGCCCAATCCTGGGAGCGCCCCAGATGGATGGTGCTTTTCCATCTGGGACCCCCCCAATGCAGAAGGCGCATTGGGGATAAGCGGGGAGGTGTACCCGAGCCCAAAAAACCGTCATTCTATCAAATGGGATCTCTTGTTCGGGAGATTTTTCTCGCGGCTGGGCTCCCCAGCCGAATCTCGGGAGCGCCCCAAATCGATCATCACCCCGGAACCGTTCCAAGGTGTTTTTCCATCTGTGACCCCCCCAATGCAAAAGGCGCTCTTGGGGATATGCCGGGGGGTGTACCCCAGCCCAAAGAATAGTCATTGCTCAAATACAATATCTTTGGGGCGAGCCTTTTCTCGCGGCTGGGCTCTCCAGCCCAATCTCGGGAGCTCTCCCATCCCCTCTGCAAGCAGCCCAATCAGGCCTTCTGCAAGCAGCCCTGTAAGGCCTTCTGTAAGGACCCCGGTAAGGCCTTCTTTAAGGAGCAATAAGGCCTGCTCCACGGTGTGTGCACGGCTCAGATGTCAAGAAACTGGCAACCACGGTGGAGCGTCCCTCAGGATCCAAGCTAGGAGGTAAGTGTTTGGATTTGAGTTATAAGCATGTCTGTCTGTCGCCTCCTCCTCCTCCTCCTCCGTCTCCTCCTCCGCCTACATCCCGCATCCACTCCATCATCCACCTTCTCAACCTCCTCGTTCTGCTCCGCTCCTTCCTCCTCACCCCTTCCTCCTTCGTTCTTCCTCCCTCCTCCTCCTGCTCTTCAGCGCCCATCCGCTCCTGCCTTGCAACCCCAGCCCCAACCGGACGAGGCGGCAAGAACGGAAGATCCGCAGGACGCGGAAGACGCGCAGGGTGATCATGGCCTTGCCTGCAGGGCAATCGGCGGGTCGCGCGAAGGGAAAGGGCAGGATGGAGGAGGAAGGAGGGGAGGGAGGGAAAGGAGGAGGTTCGGCGATCGAACTTCGAAGAACAAGGCTTGAGGGTGATTTCCCCGTTGTCTGGGCCTTACGGTGGTTGGATTCACCTCGAAATTCTAGTCAAGACGCGACGCAGAAGCCCGCAAGAGCCCTGCAAAAGGCCCCGAAAGAAATCCCAAGAGATCCCCAAGAGGCCCCATAAGATGCCCACTAGGGCAACAAGGGGTCTCCCAAGAGGCATCCTCTTGGGGTGCTGTCCACGACCTAGGCAAGGTGGCGGGATAGGCCGAAGGCACCTGGACATTGCACGCTAGAGATTGCACCGCAGTGATTGCGCCCGACAGCTTGCACCACACAGCTTGCGCACCATAACTCGCACCCCGTAGATTCTCTTCACTGCTGAATATTGGATCGCACCCCCATGCCGAGGCCGGACTTAACCGCCCCACGCCGCGTGTTTGATCGTCATACTTCAAGGGGCCCACAAACACACAAAGAAATACACACAAATAACAGAAATCCCTATATTTTCCCGTATTTTCTTGGTTTCTGTCTCCCCCCCCACTTCCCATATTTTCCCATATTTTCTGGGGAATCGACGATTAATTGTGTCTGTGTGTTTCTTTCCCTCCTGAATACTGTTCCGCGCGATCGCTCATCCTAAACATGACCCCGTGGCATCCCAGCCAGTCGCGTCATCGACACCCCCCTCACCACTTCGGGGGTGGACAGAACCCCCTTTAGCAAAACGTGATTTAGTGAAAACGACCTCGGGCCCCAACCTGGCGGGCGCAAGCCTGGAAAATGAATGCCGCGGCGCCCTCTCGAGAACCGAGAACGGACAATTCACTAATCGACGTGTCAGGGTGGGGGTTCTGTCCACCCCCTCACCACTGCCAAACTATACTGTGTAGAGCACGCGCCTTGATCTTACAAGAGCACGTCACTGAACCCGTGTCAAGTGATACCCTCCGGGCCACACGCGCGCGCGCACGTGTCAAACTCATTACAGCGCCCATGCTTTTGAAATTGTGTGAATCAGAAGCTGACTAAACACATGCTTGCTCGGGGCGCAGGTTAAAATATACGCGGGCACTCCTTGAACTCAAAAGAGAAGCAGCGGTTCGTGCCAGTCAGCCGGTCCATAGAAGCGATGTGGGCCACACATGCGCGTACCCGCGCGAGCACCCCGAATTCATTGCAAACCCAGTCGCTTTTTTATGTGTATCGAGATGGAGCTGTTCAAACGCTTGTGAAAAATGCTGGCACCCGAAAGATGTGTCGGAACTTCTGCGCGCGCGCACTTCCCCATCATCTTCAACATCAGCATCGTCATCATCGTCGCCAGCGCCATCATTGTAATCGCCATCAGACTCACCATCATCTTCATCGCCATCACCATCGTTTTCGTCACCATCACCACCGTCGTCGTCATCAACGTCACAATCGTTGTCGTTGTTATCGTCCTCACCATCATCGTCACCACTATCACCATCATGAGAATCGCCCCCGATATCGTCATCACAATGATCACCCACACCATGATCACCCACCCGCCAGAGTCATGGATCTACATGAGAAGGATCCTCGCGTCACTGCGCCAGGTGAGTTTTGTGGAGAAATTGCGGGTGGTTGAGTGGGATGACCACTCGAGCATTGGGGTTGGCGACTTCAAACTCTTCAATATCAGTTGCACCACAGCAAGTGAACATCGAAAGTGCAGTGCCCTGCAGCGTTAAGTTCACGCAGGCAAACAAATTAGGGGTCCTAGCTGACAACGATTGTCCAGATAGATCTCTACTTACGCATCGAATGTAGACCTGTACACCGTACATGTATGAGCATGTGCTGCCTCGTGCTCTATACAAGCAGCAAACTGCGTATCCTCCTGCTGCACGAGGTATGTTAGTGGTGCTGGCCTTTTTCATAATCCTGCAGAAGCCTTGAGGGTCACCCAGGCCTCCAAAGGCCAGCTGAGAACTTCGGAGGCCTCTGGCCTCTGGAGAACCTCTTCCTACTACGAGTCATCACTCCCACTCCCGAGCTGTTATACATGCTCATGTTCCTCCTCCTCCTCCTCCTCCTCCTCCTCCTCCTCCTCCTCCTCCTCCTCCTCCTCCTCCTCCCCTCCTCCTCCTCCTCCTCCTCCTCCTCCTCCTCCTCCTCCTCCTCCTCCTCATCATCATCATCATCATCATCATCATCATCATCATCATCATCATCATCATCATCATCATCATCATCAGCATCTTCCTCCTCCACTTTATCCTCCTCCTCCTCCTCCACTTCCTCCTCCTCCTCCTCCTCCTCCTCCTCCTCCTCCTCCTCTTCCTCCTCCTCCTCCTCCTCCTCCTCCTCCTCCTCCTCCTCATCATCATCATCATCATCATCATCATCATCATCATCACCATCACCATCATCATCATCATCATCATCATCATCATCATGAACATCAACATCAACATCATCATCATCATCATCAGCATCCTCATCATCATCATCATCAGCATCATCATCATCATCATCATCATCATCACCATCATCATCATCATCATCATCATCAGCATCACCATCATCATCATCATCATCATCATCATCATCATCATCATCATCATTATCCTCTTCCTCCTCCTTCGCCACTCTCAACCGAGATTTGCATGCTCGGCGAGAGAGAGAGAGAGAGAGAGAGAGAGAGAAACAAAAAAAAATGCTCTCGCCGCAGCGCGGCGCAGAGATGCTCTGGGAGTTCCGTCCCCGCCCCTGCACGGCCCATGCCCTTCGCCTGCGTCGAATCGTCGGAAGCAGGACCGCGCGAGAGCGTGTCCCCTTCGCTGGATGAGATTGCGGGCCAGTTCCAATATTCCGATTGTGCCAGCGTTGGCTACTATGATATAGGAGGAAGATTGGAATGGGCAGGGTCAGCTGACTCGTTCGACCTGGCTAACTTGACTTGTATTCATACTTGCTGTACGATAACCCATTGCTATGTACTCCCACTGGGCCACCTAGCCGACAGATAGCGCCCCCGACGACGATGGGGCAGGGGACCCCCCGCAGCGAGCCGCTCTTGGGAGAATTCCCCTTATTGAAGGCAAGAGGGGGAGAGGGAGCCCAAAGAAGGCTCGCGGCTAGAACGGAGGGAGGTGTCGCATCAAGCCTAGGAACAATGACCCTCACCGGGGAGGGGCCACCGGTCCGGGACGGGCCCAGGGCTTCCCCCCGACCTCCTCTCGCGAATTCAATTGGGTTCGCAAGCCACCGCCCCCCGCCACGCTTTCGAGGGGGTTTGGGGGGGCGGTGGCCTGAATATGCGGGACCCCTTTGGCGGGCCCGCATTTGTGAACTTCGCCGCCGGTTTCCACCTGGGGCCTAATCGACTTCTCGCAAGCGCCGGATCGGCAAAGATGCACCCGCGCCTGGCTGGCTCGTGCCCTGTGGGCTTCTCGAGGGGGCCATGTCGGCGGGCGACCGCGTCAGCTGGCTTTGGCTTGGGGCCTTGACGACTTCTCGCAAGCGCCAGCGTTTTTGCGGTCGGGGAGGTTCCCCCAGGCGCTGGTCATGGGCCCATTGGGCCTCTCGTGGGCGCACGCGCATTCCGTGCCGGCCTACGCCTGGGGCTTTTAAGATTCTCACGGGCGCGGCCTGGCGCGCTGAACGAAAACACCGCCTCAGCTGGCTTTGGTTTGGGGCCTTGACGACTTCTCGCGGTGGGGGGAAGGTCTCCCCAGGCGTTGGCCACGGGCCCTTTGGGTTTCTCGTTGGCGCGCGCGCGGTTTTGTCGGCCTGTGCCCGGGGCTTTGAGCTTCTCGCGGGCACGACCGGGCGCGTTTAAATAAATTATCTGCTGGCATTTTTGCCCGGGGCCGTTTCGGCTTCTCGCGGGCGCCAGCAAGCAGCTGTAGCCGTTTGTGCTGGTCTTGGCTGCTGCAATGGCCGCCGTTGGCGTGGGCGGGCGGGAAAAATCAGCGAAAAAGCAGGCGCCATCGCTGCGGGGCGGCCGCGCCCGCGCGGGCGGCGGCCGCCCTGCTCGCCCCCTCCGCGCCGCCTTGCAGGCTGCGAGCGCGCGCGCGGTCCCCCCTCCCCCGCCCCGTTAGCCCAGGATGCCCAGCCCCACCCCGCCCAAGGCCGGGGCAGGCTAGACCCTCCCGGAGATCCCACCCTAAACATCGATAGTAATACAAAATCCATGTATTCCCTCTCAACATAGAAGTTTTGGAGTCGACCTTGCAAAAGTCATGGCCGGAATGGGAACGGTGCGTACATCGCATGCAATAAGGCGAGATGCCGATTTCGCATCGGCGCGGAGCTCACTTGTCCTGACGCTTGGGTTCTCGCTTGGGCGCGGCGCACACTGTCCGCTCGATAAATCGTCGATGCGTCAGTGGACGAAAACGTCGCTCTTTTCGCCTCGACGTAGCGCTCCTGCCCCGGCACGGCGCATATCTGTCACTCGCCGAGTCATTACGGGCGGAGACGCGCGGGAGCGGGCGACCTGTCGCAGTCGCCTAAGCTCCACGCAGATTTCGCCCAGAAATGGCGGTCCCGTGCGAGCGCAGGGCATGCTTCCCTCGCCGAATCGGCGAAAGCGTTAAAGGCAGCGGGGCCGCGCGAGAGCGGGCGAGACACTGTCGTTGCCCAAGCGCCAGGAAGCTTGTGTGTGAAAGTGGCAGTGATGCTTCGGCGCGGCGCACATGCTTCGATTTCGCCGTGTCCTCGGACATTGTACCGCCCGAGAGAGGAAGCTAAAGGGTGCTCTCGCCATAGCGCCGCGTAAACAATTTGAAGTTCCGCTCCCGCCCGTGAGCTGCCCGCGCTTTTGCTCCCCTCGCCAAGTCGTCGGAAGCATGACCGCGCGCAAGCGCCTTTCGTTCGCTCGGTGGGAACGCGTTCAAGTCGCAATATCAAGGTATGCCACCATTGATTCCTATCAGATGGGAGGGAGGGGGGTGGCAATTCGACTCGGCTACCTTGACTCCTACCCCTACTCATCCCAGTCCTTCTCGTTTGACCCGGAAAACTTGACTTTTACCCCTATGTACCCCTCCTAGTCCTTCTCCCGCTACTCACTCTCCTCCTCATCGCCGCGGAGGACACCGACTCGCACGGGGGCCAGCCTCCTCTCGGGCCGAACACGAATGTCTTCATGAGCCATTGGCCCGCCTCCACCATTCAGTGCCTTCCTCATCCTCGTACTGCTCCTTCTCGTTCTGTCTCGTTCTCCCATATCACTCCTCTTCCTCCTTCACCTCCTCTCTCACTCATCCCATTACATTCCTCCTCCTCCACCTCCTCCTCCTCTTCCTACCCCTCCTCCTCCTCCTCCTCCTCCTCCTCCTCCTCCTCCTCCTCATCATCATCATCATCATCATCATCATCATCATCATCATCATCATCATCATCATCATCATCATCATCATCATCATCATCATCATCATCATCATCATCATCATCATCATCATCATCATCATCATCATCATCATCATCATCATCATCATCATCATCATCATCATCATCATCATCATCATCATCATCATCATCATCATCATCATCATCATCATCATCATCATCATCATCATCATCATCATCATCATCATCATCATCATCATCATCATCATCATCATCATCATCATCATCATCATCATCATCATCATCATCATCATCATCATCATCATCATCATCATCATCATCATCATCATCATCATCGTCATCATCATCATCATCATCATCATCATCATCATCATCATCATCATCATCATCATCATCATCATCATCATCATCATCATCATCAGTCATCATCATCATCATCATCATCATCATCATCATCATCAGCAGCAGCAGCAGCAGCATCAGCATCATCATCATCATCATCATCATCATCATCATCATCATCATCAGCATCATCATCATCATCATCATCATCATCATCAGCATCGTCATCGTCATCATCATTATCAGCAGCATCATCATCATCATCATAATCATCGTCAGCATCACCATCAGCATCATCATCCTCATCATCCTCCGCCTCATCATCATCAGCATCATAATCCTAATATTCATCATCATCAACATAATCCTCATCAGCATCATCAGCATCATCGGCATCATAATCATCATCATCATCATCATCATCATCATCATCATCATCATCATCATCATCATCATCATCATCATCATCATCATACTCTGCCTCCTCCTGCTCCGTTTCCCTCTCCGTGTCCCTCTCTTGTTCCCCATCCTCGTCAGTCTCTACGTCGCCTCCTTTCTGGCCGGGCATGAACAGCTTCACAATCCACTGGTCGAATACACCAATCAATACCACACTGAGCTCGAATACATTCCTCGGGGTGGGGGGGCAGGGGAGGGGATGATGAGAGGGGGAAGAGATCGGGGGAGGGGAGGGGAGGAGGGGGAGGGGAGGAGGGCAAGCTAGGTGCGCTCGCGTCATATCTGACGTCCTACCACTCCCTCCCATCCCTTACCATGGCATAGATATCCTCCACCTTCGCACAGTCGGATGTCGCAGCACGGCATAGCATTACATGGCATAGCATGGTGTTGAAGAGAAACGAGTAGCATGACGTAGCATGGCACGGCGACGCCCCAAAGTGGAGGGGGGGGGCTTCTGCGGCCCAAAAAATCGACGAATCGGCACCAAATGCGTAATCACTTCCGATGGTTTTTGTCGGGGGGGCATTTTCTAGATTTTGGAGCCTATGTGGAAGGACCGAAAACCATGCCGTGGCATGGCGCTGGAAATAATGACGCCAGCGCTGCAGCGGGAGCACGACTCGGAACAGGCGGAAGCGCGGAAATCAGGCCAGCGCTGCAGCAAGAGCACGATTCGGAGGTCGCGCAGCCTGACATAGCATGGCGTGGCGACGCCCCAAAGTGGGGGGGGCTTCTGCGGCCCAAAAAATCAACGAATCGACACCGAATGTGAAATCATTTGCGATGTTTTTTCTCGGGGGCCCATTTTCTAGATTTTGGGGCCTATTAGAAGGACCGATCACTGTGCCGTGGCATGGCGCTGGAAATAATGACGCCAGCGCTGCAGCAGGAGCACGATGCGGAACGAGCGGAAGCGCGGAAATGAGGCCAGCGCTGCAGCGGGAGCATGATTCGGAACGAGCGGTACCCCGAAAATGAAGCCAGCGCTTCAGCGAGAGCAGAGCGACAACACGTTTCCAGGGAAACCCGTGTAAAATTATCCTGGCGAAGGACCCAGCCATGAAGCTTCCTGTGGGGCAACGAAGCGCTGAACTGGGTGGGTGGAACGCTGTACTGAGTGGGTGGTGTGCCAAACTGGGCTTCCGGGACGCATGCGGACGGTCCCACTGGGCGCTTCGGTGGAGCTTCCTGTGGGGCCACGAAACGCTGTACTGGGTGGGTGAAAACGCCACATTGTGTTTTCGGGACGCATGCGGACGGTGGCACTGGGGCCTTCGGTGGAGCTCCCTATGGGGCCACGAAACGTTCTACTGGGTGGGAGGAAATGCCAAATTAAGCTTCCGGGACGCACGCGGACGGTCCCACTGGACGCTTTGGTGGAGCTCCCTATGGAGCCACGAAACGCTGTACTGGGCGTGTGTAAATGCCACATTGGGCTTTCGGGACGCATGCGGACGGAGGCACTGAAGCCTTCGGTGGAGCTCCCTATAGGGCTACGAAACGCTGTACTGGGTGAGTGAAAATGCCACATTGGGTGTTTCGGAACGCTTGCGGACGGTCCCACTGGGGCCTTCGGTGGGGCTCCCTATGGAGCCACGAAACGCTGTACTGGGCGGGTGAAAAATACCACATTGTGTTTTCGGGACGCATGCGGACGGCGGCACTGGGGCCTTCGGTGGCGTTTCGTATGGGGGCCACGAAACGCTGTACTGGGTGGGTGAAACGCAGGGAAAAAAGAGAGGGGCGCATGCGGACGGTCCCACTGATGGTTTCGGTGGAGCTTCCTGTGGGGCCACGAAACGCTGTAATGGGCATGCGGGACGCATGCGGGCGGCAGCACTGGGACCTTTGGTGGGGCTCCCTATGGGGCCACGAAGCATTGTACTGGGTGGGTGAAACGCAGGGAGGAATGGGAGGAGGGCCACAAAACGCTGTACTGGGTGTGCGGGACGCATGCGGGCGGCAGCACTGGGACCTTGGGTGGGGCTCCATATGGGGCCACGAAGCATTGTACTGGGTGGGTGAAAACGCAGGGAGCAGGGGGAGGAGGGCCACGAAACGCTGTACTGGGTGGGGGGGGCGCATACGGGCGGCAGCACTGGGACCTTGAGTGGGGCTACCTATGGGGCCACAAAACGCTGTACTGGGTGTGCGGGACGCATTCGGACGGTAGCACTGGGCTTCGGCGGGGCCCCCGATGGGGCCACGAAACGCTGTAACTGGGTGGGTGAAACGCAAGGAAAAGGGGAAGGAGGGCCACGAAACGCTGTACTGGGTGTGCGGGACGCATGCGGGCGGCAGCACTGGGACCTTCGGTGGGTCCCCCTATGGAGCCACGAAACGCTGTACTGGGTGGGTGAACCGCAGGGAGCAGGGGGAGGAGGGCCACAAAACGCTGGACTGGGTGTGCGGGACGCATACGGACGGCAGCACTGGGACCTTCGTGGGGCTCCCGATGGGGCCACGAAACACTGTACTGGGTGGGTGAAACGGAGGGATGGGGAGGAGGGAGGACGAGGGAGGAGGGGGAGGAGGAGTAGTGAGGACGCGGGGCGCTGTCTCTTCAAAACGAGGACCCAACACCACAGGCTGGTTGCGAAAAACAGTACGCGGAGGGGGGCCGAATATTTCCCGAACGTCACCAGGGGAGAGAGGAGAGTAGTACTCAGATTGTAGAATTGTGGAGGCGACGAGGGGGAGGGGACGAGCAGCGGGAAGGGGAGGAGGGGGAGGGAGGAGGGGAGGGGGGGAAGGGGCATGAGCCCCCGAAAGGCCCGCAACAGGCGTCAAAGAGGGCCTAAGAAATCCCTAAGACGGCTGAGCAAGGCCCCCTGATACCACCAGGACAACCTAAGAGGCTGTGAGGCTTTCGAGAGGGCCTCAGAGGAATCTAGGACGTCGGGAGGCCTCCATGAAGAGAGGCGACTCAGATTCTCCTCAAAGGTCCCAAAGAAGGCTATTTATCCACAGGAAGCAACCAGGAACACGTAGAAATTCTCGAGCGGCGCTCAAGAAGGATGGCACACTACTTTCGCTATGTCGTGACTCGTTCCCCAGCTCATCTTCCCCCTGTTCCACCTGCATGACCTGACCAATGGGGGGCCAGAACGCATCACACAGGATCACGCTTTGTCATGCATGTTGGTTTCAAGGCTGACCAAACCACGAGGGCAAATATGACTGGACCAGACCACTCAGGAAAAGAATAGGCCGTGGAAAAGCCGTTGATATGTTTGCAGGCCTGTCGCCCGACGATGGTTGCTGACTCGGTACACCTGCACGTTCGCATGTTTACAGGTCTGAATACCATATCACACCAGGACAGACGAGGATCTGACCAGAAGAATGAAACTCCGTACGACAACACATGATCAGGCCATGCACGACCAAATGAGACCAGGCTGCTCTAGGCAAGGCATGTATACGACACCACGCAGAGGGATAGCAGGATACTGGTCGCAGCAAGGGCTGGAGGGAGGCACGAAGCGCTTATGAGATGATTAACATCTATGCTAAGCTGAGCGGAGGGGTAACGAAGAATGTGATCGAGCCGCCGTACCGTTACAGCGTTCTCCCTCCTCGTCCACTCTGCCGAGGGGCAATGCAGGCAAATCTAAGCCAAAAATGAGCCAGCGTGAATGTCTCAGCCCAGCTGCAGCTGGCCGAAGCGAGGGGGAGCGAAATCAAGCTCGGAGGGCGCCACCTGTACATCTGCACCGATCCTGGCCAGGCCAGCCCAGAATCGGTATACTGCGCACGCAGAGTCCACCGGTATGATAAGGACGCGCGGTGAGGATGCAGGGGCCCTGAAAGGCCGTGTCGACGCTTTGCGGGCTGGGTGCGGCCAGCGAAAGCGGCCAAGGATGGGCCGAAGGGGAAGGATGCAAGGTGTGACCTCGGGAAGTCGCTCGTCCTTGCTTTGCGCGATGACTGCGGCCCTTCTGAAGCCACCAGGGCGTATACGCCGATCTTGGGCCTAGCATGGACCTGGCGCAGCCACTCCCACCCCACTCCGCCTCCTCGTCGAGCGCGCGGCGACCTGCTTGGCACTCCTCCCAGGCCTCCACCCCCTCCAGACACGACGAAACCACGAGCGGGACAAAACCGGATCGGGGTAAGACAAGGGGCCTGTGAGATCCGGCAGCGATGGAAGACGGTCTTGGACCAAAGAAGACGACACCACCCCATCTGCGGCCGTACGGGGCTCAGCGTATGCCAGGAAATCCAGCGTGGGCTTTCTCGTGGCATACGCCACGGCCCCCGATGGATCGTAGCGCAACATGGAGAGCCGCAGGTGGAGTGGTGTTGTTTGTTTTCTCTGGCGGTGGACAAACCTCCCTTTGGTAAACCTCCCCTTAGCGAAAACGGCCTGGGACCGAAACCGACGGACCTGGACCCGCAAAAATGACGGCCGCGGCGCTCTCTCGCGAACCGAAAACGGCCTATTCCTGCATCGACGTGTCGGGGTAGGAGGTCTACCAACCTCCAGTTTCTGGTCGAGTCTCTGAAATCCGGCAGAGACGGAAGATGTGCTGGGCGCCACGCCCGTTCCAGAGCGCTCCAGAGCGCCCTGCAGCGATCTGTCCTGGCCACGGGCCCGTCCCACTCGGCCCCGTCCCTTCCCCCGAGTCGCTCCGCCTCCTCCTCCTC
>CAUYUJ010007677.1:5000-45116 GCA_963575745.1 Prorocentrum cordatum
CCGCCGCAGGTGCGTTCCGCTAGCCGTGCATGTCCGTGCACGTCAGGGCCACCCAATGCCGTTGCTATCCCAAGCCTTCTTCGTACTGCATACACAAAATACACACCCATAATGTTGAGCATGTCCGTAGCGGGGCCAACCAGTAGCCATCCAGCGGAAAAAAGACCCAATGCGGAATAGATCAGAGTTTTCCCAACTGTTGCTGCATTGATGCGTGTACTGGGCAAGGCCAAGTCTCGCAATAAGTGGTTCTGCGCATTTTTCTCAAATGGATTCGAACCGCGGTACTGCCATCCCTGTTGCCATTCCCCCAGTACTCTCTCCGTAACGTTCGGCTCGGGCGGCCGCAATCCAGCAGCAAGATCAACCCACGTCGGTCGTTCGGTCCACCCTGCTGACATACAAATGCGCCCCGCGAGCTCTGCTGCTCGCAAGCACGCAGGGGCATTGATATTTTGAGGGTCCGCCGCTGTTTGGAGAGCCGTGAAATGGTGAAGTGCACTGCGGCCTAAGCCGAGAAATCGATCCATGATTTCCGGGAGCGCGTCCGCCCAGCTTGCCCAGTAAGCTGCTGCAGACGTGCGCTGCGCATCCTGGAGCCCCATGCCCCCGAGACGGAGTGGCAGTTTGGATTGGTGAGCCCACGTAGAATACGATATGCCATGTAACTGAAATATTCCATTGTTGTTCTGTAGGTATGGAGAAGATCTGTTGGAACACGCGGTGGATGGCATTGTCGTTGTCTGCAGCAAGTGGTTGCACGTCACATGGGGGAACCGTGCGCAGTAGGTAGTTCATCCGCGGGACAGCACAAACATGCAACATAAGCCAAGATGCTTGGCGGGAGGGGAGCTCAGGAATAATGTTTACTAGCTGCGCCCTTTCGTTAGCAAACTTAGACCAATATGCACTAATGTATTCTGTCGCGCCAAATGGCGTACCCAAGATTTTAATACCTCTTCCCCGCAGAGGCTCATCACACCTCCGTGCCGCCACGCTGTCTCCGTCCAGATTGCCCGGGCAAGCGCCCTCCGCGCGGCCCCAAAGTGCCAGTTCACCAATGTTCGTATCGATGTGGCACAACTCTTGCAATGCATGTTTTGTTATATGTAATGCGCACGCCACTCCGTCTGGATCACATGCCAAGTAAATGTCGTCAAGGTAAGCTACCAACTCTGCTCCTGGTGGGAGTTGTGCTTGGATGCGTTGTAAAGCTGGGTGAAGTGCCGTACAGAAGAGCGCTGGCATTACGGCGTCGCCTTGTTCTCCGCCGCCCCCCTGTTGGATTGCATGGACCTTATTTGCCGCATTGCGCCATTTGAATTGAGACGCATCTCCATGCCATTGCCTCACGAATGGTACTAATTGGCGCAGGGCCGCATCTTGTAGCAATTGTTCAAACATCCGTGCTCGACAGACGTGGTCAAACGCCCCCACACCATCGATGCTAACAACGTTGTTCGGGAATGAGTCGGTCACAAATCGCAGAAAAAAATACCGCAGCGTCCGTGCCGCTCCGGTTGCATAGTCCGAAATTGTGTGGCCATACTGTTCGTCGTAGTGCTGTCTGAAATTGCCCGGCGCGGGACTTCGAAACCAGCCGTCGGAAAGTGCCCCCTGACGCGATGCCCAGGATCCGATTGTTGGATTTTTTCAGGGCCGTCAGTGCTGATATGCGCATTGCCATGCGCATTTCATCTGGGAGTTCTGCTTTTGCCACCCTTTCCGCCACATCGCACAGCGCATCAAATGCCGTATTGTCTTCCAGGCACAATTTGAAATATTCGCACCTCCATCCCCATAGCCCCGCACTCAATCCCTTCCTCGATTGCCGCAGGACGGTTGCGAAGACATTGCGATCCAGCGCCAGTGGTGCATGTGGAATGAAATCTTGGAATCCGTCTGGCGCTCGTTCCGCCGGTTCTGGCGGCCGGAGATCGGGGCTCGACAGTTCTGTAAGCGCAGCGTCTGTGCTGGGGGCTAATCCGGGCGACGTAAGATTACGTGCGGCATGGCTGAGCTCTCCATGCTGTATCTTTTCTGTATCATTTTCCATTCGATTTGCCTCCGTATCTTGTGGTGGTCGCGGTTGTTTCCGAATGGACGCATTCGCTAAGTCCAAGAGGCGGTCCCATTCACCACGGTCGTACATAAGAATACGTTGTTTGAGCTCCCGCTCTCCCGCTTTGCCCCCGTGGTGTGTCAGGTGTGCCAACATGCGCGGCAATAGCAGAAACACCGTCCACGCGTCGACGCAGCTAGGCGTAACAGTGTAGTCGTTATTCCAATGTGTACTGTCCACAACAGCCAAACATTGCGACATAATCCGTAAGACTTGCGTCCGGGCACATTTTGGCACCCCTTTCATCGTTCGAATGGGCATGTCAATGTCCGTCTCCAAATCGACGTTGCGCCAATGATGCCAACCATTCGGCATAATGAGGGCATGCCGTGAATTCGGTAGACTTGGTGGAAATTCAGTTGGTCGGCCTTGTTGTGGTCGTTGCGTAATGGGAGAGCGGACCACAATTCGATCGCAGAGGTAATTGAAGAGATAGTGCCTGACAGGGCCATCACGATACAAACCAAGAGCAATGCCAGCACATGTGCCTTCGATTCCACTTACATTCCCTTCAATACGGGTCAATTCATCGATGATGTATTCTTGGACTGCAGGTTGGATGTTAGTGCCTGTTTCCAACAGGGAATTGGCATGGCCACCATGTAACAGCCAAGCCGCCAAGTCTGTCCTATTATGGATGCCTATTTGCCGAAACGCGCGGGTAGCAGCCATCAAGGATCTGTCGAAATCCAACTCAGCCGTGGTAATTTGCATATGCGTCGCCATACGACACAACCAAGCGCATATATGATTCGTTGTGTCCCCGTCGGCAGTTGCCCAAATAATCCGCACATATAGCCTAGACCATCGTTTCTCCATTATAATGTCCCGTACCTGCTCATCAGAAGATCCCACTGGAATGCTGTCCAAAATTTATGTTAAGTTGTGCACAGCAGATCTGGCGAGTCGGTTGGGTAAGAGATGCTGGAAACCAACATCTGCAGTATACGTTCCACCGGGAAGACCGTTAGGATAGCGAGTCCCTATCATCACAAATCCTTCTTCATCGTCATCATCTGTATCCCCAGTAGGCATCAGATCAGGATAGTCTTCTGGCATCTGTGATGGGCGTGGTTGCGGAGGCGTGGTTCCATGTTGCCTTGGTCGGTGGCCCAGCCCAGGTGGTGGGGTAGGGATGGAAGTTGGGGCAGTGGTTGCGTCGTTGGGCTCGCGGGGAGGTCGGGGAGACGTTTGGGCGTCACCAGGCGGGTCGCGACGCTCAGCAGGGTGGGGTGGCGCATTCGTTTCGAGATGGGGTCTTGGTCCGAGGCTGGCTGGGGCGTGCACAGGCGCCGGTTGCATAAGTGTCAAAGTTCTCGGGCCAAGTCCTAAAACGCAGAGGGCTCGGTTGATTCGAAGGGGTCTTCTTGAAACCTCGGGGTTAGTCGGAACGATCGTCGTTGTCGAGGTCGCCAGCCAGCCGCGGGGAAGGGCGTAGGGCGGGCGGACGGGGGTTTGGCGGAAGTCCGGGGGTAGGAGGCGGAGTAACGTATTCGCTCTGATCGTCAGTTCCTCGAGCATCATCATCATCGTCGTCGTCCTAATCGTTCATGCGCCCAATATCGCATGCCAATCTGCCATGGTCTGCAATGGGGTCTGCGTGGCCTTGAACGTGCAGAGAGGGAGCACTTCCTGGGGAGAGGGGCTCCACGGGTCCCTCAACGTGCCTCTCTTCAGGGACCACTGGTTCGTGCGGGAAATGGGATGGAAGAATGGGTGGAGTGAAAGGTCAAGGAGTAGCTGGTCGAGGTGGAGGGGGGGGGGTCCGCGTGGCACCGTAGTTGGCAATGGACGATGCGGTCCGTGTGCCGCCCGTTGATCTTCAATCGGTCCAGTTGTAGAATTCTGCTGTTCTCGCAGTCGCAGTCGCATTCGCGCTGGCAGTCGCAGTGGCAACGGCCTTAGGATCCAATGGAATCCTAAGGATTCCTAAGGGCCCCTGCGGATGCTAAACTATGCCTACGGCTCCCTAACCTACGGATTCCTAAGGATCCCTAGGGATCCCTGAGGATTCCTACGGGTGCCTCAACCTGCCTCAGTTTCAGCCTCAGCCTCAGCCTGCCTCGGCTTGCCTCAGCCTCAGCCTGCCTCGGCCTCAGCCTCAGCCTCAGCCTCAGCCTGCCTCGGCCCCAGCCTGCGTCAGCCTCAGCCTGCGTCAGCCTCCGCCTCAGCCTCAGCCTGCCTCGGCCTCGGCCTGCCTCGGCCTCCCCCCCCCCCCCACCGCCCTCCCCATTCAGCCTCACCTTGTCTCAACTTCGGCCTGCCTCGGCCTCATCCTCAGCCTCAGCCTGCCTCAGCACCAGCCTCAGCCTCAGCCTGCCTCGGCTTGCCTCGGCCTCAGCCTCAGCTTGCCTCAGCCTCAGCCTCAGCCTCAGCCTCAGCCGGCCTCGGCCTCAGCCTGCGTCAGCCTCAGCCTCAGCCTCAGCCTTCCCAAGCTAATTTTGAATGCCCGGAGCCAACTGTAGGCCACTTCGTGTTCTTCGTGTTCCCAGAACACCACTCCCAGGCCACATTGTGAAGGCCCGGAGCCAACTGTGGGCCACTTCGTGATCGTCGTGCTCCCAGAACGCCAAGCCTGTGCCATATTTTGAATGCCCGAGCGGAGGCAGGCTGAGGCTGAGGCTGAGGCGCGCCGAGGCAGGCTCGTTCTGGGAACACGAAGAACACGAAGTGGGCTATAGTTGGCTCCAGGCATTCAAAATGTGGCCTGGGAGCGCCGTTCTGGACGCACGAAGAACACGAAGTGACCTACAGCTGGCTCCGGGCATTCAAAATGTGGCCTGGGAGTTGTGTTCTGCTCGCTCGCTCGCTCGCGCCCTGCACAGTCAGGCTGGCCCCAATCAAGGGGGGGGCGGTGAACTACGCGCAGGCAGGCAAGCCCGCCTCCGGCAGTGAGGAAAATACACAACAGACTCACTAATCAGTGCGAGGTGAAACGACTTTCAAGCTCAGCCCACTCCTTCGAGTTCCAGGCCGCGCTTGTCCAATCATGGCCGCACGTGTCTGCGAAACCGTCGGCCCACCTCCGCGCAGGGCGCCCGATGCGGTCTCTCTTGCTCTGGGCCCGGCCGGGGCTCCACATCAACACTTTGTAAGACCACTTGTGTGTGTCGCTTGACAGAAGCTTCCCTGCCAATTTCCATTTTCGGGCTCTGTACTGCGCAATCCAATCGGTGATCCCAGCGTCCTCCAGACGATGTTCGATATCCTGGGCTGTACGTTGAATCCACTCTACCCATGTCTCGAAAACTTCCTCTTTGTCCTCTCCATCAGAACTGCACGACGTCGAATTATCACGATCGTGCGTTATCCTCCACCCCCCAGAACCCACCACTAAGCGTAGCATTTGTCGTTGGTTCTTCAACAGCCTGCGCCCCATGTCGGCCGTCAGCTTCCAGCAGGCTGCGCCGTATAGTGCGCGCGGGGTGACCGCGGAGCCGAACAGCTGCAGCCTCGAACGAAGTAGAACAATTGCATTCGTGAGTTCATCTTTGAAAACAAAGAACTTCCTCCATGCGCAGCGCATCCTGTTGTCCAACTCCACGTTCTGTGAATATTGAAAACATATTTTCCTGCTTAGGTACTTGGTGGCCGAGTCGCGCGTCAACAGCTCAATGTGCATCCCGTTGACCATGACGTGACTGTCACCCGCCACCCCTTTCCTAGCCCGCACGTTCGTCAAAATCTTGGTTTCCCCGGGGCGCAGAGACAAGCCGTAACTCGCGCATGCCGAAGCCGCGTCTGCAAGCATGCGCTTCAGACCCGGCAAGGTACTGCTCACCAAAAGCACATCGTCTGCAAAACGTAAGTTCGTCAACCATTCACCGTCCAAAGAGAAACCGAGAGAACGTTGCGCCCACGATGCAATCAGCGGCCGGAAAACAAATTCCAACACTTTGTCGAGGAGCACCGGACTCAAGGGCCCCCCCTGTTTCGAACCCCTTCTAATGCAAAACACGCGGCTTGAATAATCGAGATGAACCACTCCCCTTTGAGAAGAGTACAACTTTTGTAATAATGCAACATACGGCCTCGGCACTCCCTGACGTAATAACGCTGCCCAGATGCTGTCGTGTGAAATGCTGTCGAGCGATTTTTTGAAATCTAATGCGGCAATCCAAAGCGGCCTCCCCCACTCATCACAAGTCTCCCGAAGCAGCGTGTAGGCGAGAAGGTGGTCCTCAGTGCTGTAGCCCGCGCGGAACCCTGCCTAGTCAACACATTGCGCCGCGCCCGAGATCGGCGTCGAGCGGCGCCGGAGAAGTCTGCTGAAGAGCTTGTACAATAACGGCGTGATCGTAATTGGGCGATAATTCCCAGGCAAGCGAGGGTCACCATCTTTAAAAAGAACAATAATTGAAGATTGCCTCCAACTGTCTGGAGTCTGCGCGCACGGGTCAACAATGTCATTGAACAGGGTGGTGATCATCTCTGCCAGGGCGTCTCCGCCATCCTTCAGCATTTCGCTTTTTATGCCTCCCCTGTCCATGGCCTTCCCTTTTCTTAAGGTTTTGATTTCGTGCCGAATCTCATCGCATGTGAATTGCCGCATGCGTTCACCCTCCGCGGTGCCCTGCAAAAGTTGCGGCCCCGATGCCCAATATAGGTCCTCGTAAAAATCTGCAAACATGTCCGCAATTGCTTGTCTTTCCCGGCGTGCTTTCCCAGACGCGTCCAAAGCTTCTGCAATAAAAGCTCGTCTTCGGATCGATTTCGTCCGCGGTATGTGCTTGATCCCTGTGAATTCATCCAACATTTTACCAATTCGTTGTCTCTGCTGCTGTCGTCGTATCCGTGTGACCTCCCTCTTGATGTTCTTGCTAATGGCTGCTCGTTCGGACGACCACTGAGGGGATAAATTCCTCCGTTCAGAAATCAACTTATCAAGGTAAACGTGATGTGTGTCCTTTCTGCTCGGTTTCGTCGACGCCGGAGCTGCTTCTCTGGCTGCCTCGCGCAGTGCCGCCTCCAGCATAGTGCACCTGTCGTCCACGATGCCGTTGTAAAGCTCTGGGTCACCCATCTTCGAAGCTACTTGCTCCAAAAACACATCTGGTCGATGCTGGACGTTGGTGTGCTTCCGCTTGCCGTTGCCTGGCTTGTCGGCAGCGCCACCTGACCCAGGGGCAGGAAGAACCCGGAAAGTAGCGCGAACAGCGCGATGGTCTGAACCAAGGTTCAAGGATTTAGTCGATTGTGCATATGTCAAACAAAACTGCGGACAACGACCAGCAAGTATGTCATCAAATTGTTTCTGTATGTTGTCTGTCCGCACAAACGTTGCACGGTCCACCTCCGCCTTCTCAAAAAAAGTGTTCGTTAAAATCATACCCTCCATGCCGGCCCAGTGCTTGAGTAGCCGGCCTCTGCAATTGCACCTCTTCAAGCCATATGCGCCTATTGCATGTCGTTCGTCTTCTTCTGGTATGCCCACTTCTGCTGCGTTGAAGTCGCCCCCGATGATCACGTGGGCCTTTTTGGTCTGCCCTTCACGTTTCAACTCCGAAAATGTCGCATATACCTCCTGTGCTTTTGCATCCGAGTACTTGTTGTGAGGAAAATATACAGAGATCAGCCGGACCAAAACACCATGCAGCTCGACGTCCGCAGTCAAAACCCGCTCGCTCACACAATGTATGTTGCCAATATTGCTTGCCCACTTGCGGCGCAGCAGGATCCCCACCCCTCTGGAGTTCTCCTCCCATCCACAACCGATGAAAATATGTCCACCTTCCGTTTCCCAGTACTCACATTTTTTCGCCCCTCCGTGTTTCGCTAAGCAGAACTGCGTCCCAACATATCCCCCGGAGTTCCTTCAAAAGTTCAGCCACTCGTCCGTCTGATTTCAGCGACCTGCAATTCTTTGAGAAAAAGGGTAGCTTCTTCGGCCCCTCGCCTTGCTGAGGATCGTCACGTTCACTTTGTTGTGCAAGCTCGGTTGCACCAGCTGCTCCAGAAATGCAAAGAGGCACGTCGCCAGATACTCGATGGTGCTGTCCTCTCCCTCCGCCTCCTCTGCATCGTCCCCCTCCGCTGCTTACTGGACCCTGAGGCCAAGGCTTCAAAGATGATCCGGAGCTCTCGAGTGAAACAGTTTGGTGAAATTCACAACTTGAAAGTTGCCTGGAAACACGAACGTCATCTGCCGCTGACGCTGCTGGAGTCGACGCTCCCCGGCCCAGAAGACACATAGGAAGATCCCCAACAATGTCTGCATATTTGCCCCTCCCTCCACCCCTGGACTTATTCTTGAATGTTGATTGGAACGTTGGCTGCTGCCCCGCAGTCTGCAAAATTTGATCGTCATGAGATTGTGCTTGTACAGGTACGTGCGACCCGGTGTCAGTGGCCGCCTGGGGTCACTCACTCTCCGTGTCCGGGTCAGGTGGCACCTTCTTCCACCAGTTCTTCATAGACTCGTCCGTCCACTGCATCTTGTACGAGTTTCCCTGATGATGATGTGCACCACTCCCCCCTTTCGCTAAACCATGATACTTTCTTTTCTTTGCCATCCGTCCCTGTGAATACCACCATTCTCTTCGGCCATACAATCTTCACAACTTTGTCCTTGAAGTTCTCGTGGCCCGCGAGGTGGTGCTTCATGTACCCCAGCTGCTTTTCCATGGCTCTCTCCTCTTTTGTTAATTTTCTGCGGAAAAAGATGTCGCCAAATATGTCTTTAGGGTTCGCAATGTCCCGGACCTTTTTGTAGAATGTTACTTTCTCCTGGACGGTCTGGAAGGATAGGGAACCAATTTTCGATGGAGTACTTGGGGCCGAAACTGAAATATTATGGTTGTCTCCCAAAAGTTTTTGAGCATACCCTCCAATTTAGACACGATTTGTTCTGCTGCGACGCGCTCAGCGAAGCCGAAAGCGATGACCTGCTTCGCCCGCAACTCATTATCCGTACCTTCCTTGCTCTTATCTTCTTGAAGTGGTCGTTGCCACGTGCTGCTCCGGGAGAAACCCGTAGTGCCCTTGATGACAGTCTTCATCTCCTCGATGTCCTTCCTCAGCGTCGCGTTCGACGTTTTTACTTATTGCACTGTGGTCTTCATCTCCTCCTTGGCCGCCTCCACCGCTTCCCCGGCCAGGTCCGCGGCAGCTTTCGCTTGCCGTGCGATGACCTTCGCCTCCGCCGCCTCCTTGTTCGTACTCTTCATATCTGTCCTCATGTCCTTCATCATGCCCATCATCTTCTTCATCATCCCCTTGATGTCCATCTCATCCTCCTCCGCCTCCCCTTCTCTTAAATCCGAGATGTCCGAATCATCATCCTCGTTCTTCTTTGCAATTTTTTTCTCCGGAGCCTCAGGGCTGCTGCCCTGAGGCTTCAGCTTCCGTCCGCCGCTTTCTGCAACTGCCGCTGCCATGCCGTACATGCCGCAAATTGCAGTAGTATGTATGTTGAGAAACTCTTGAGAAACTCTTGAGCCACGAAAGTGGCGTACAGTTGGCTCCGGGCAGCAGTGGCAGCACAACGCTGGGATCAGCGTGGGCGGCTTTGACAAGCAGTCAAGGCAAACTTTGGCACTTGTTGTTATTGTTGTTGGTTTCTCGTTTCCGGCAGAGACGTGGGCGGCAGCGTTGGAGCCCGTCGCATTCTCTCCTGTAGCACGCGCAAGGGTTTCTGCATCGGTTGGCGCAGTCCCCGCCCTGTCGCGGCCCTGGGAGTCCCCCGATGTCCTGAAACATTGCCTCGGGCGGCCACAAGACAGCACTGAGAGGCTCGAGGACGCTCCTTTGGGGCGCGCCCCCGCCCCGCACTCACCGCGGGCGCGCGGGGGGTCCGCACTGGCCGCAAGGGGGCGCGGCAGCCTGGGGGTAAGGAAGGGGCGGAGAACCCCCCAAAAAAAACAATCCCAAGGAGCGCCAAGATAGTCTCAGGGCATGCCAAGAGCCCCCCTCCCCCAGAGAGCCCCAAGAGGCTACCTCTCTTAGCGGGCCCCCAGAAACACAAAGAAATAATAACCCCTATGGTTTTGACTGATTTTAGTGTTCTCGCCTTCTCAGCCTGCCGACGCTCTGAGATGACACCAGAGGCCCCCGAGACCGCACCAAGACGGCACGAGGGGACCCCAAGAGAGCTCCCAGACGGCCCCAGAGGCGCCCAAGATCGCCCAAGAGGGGGAGGCACGAACCACAAGTTCTAGCTTTCCGTCCCAAGAGACACCCAGGAGGCCCCCTGGAAGCCCCGCGTGGCCTTTTTTTTGTGTCCTTGCGACATCGTCGTTCACCGCTCTCTGCACTCTCCCCTGCCCCGCGCGGGGACCACCGGTGTTGTGGGCTTGTCTGTCGCGCCCTACAATTGCCTCGTGGGCTGCCTCACGGCACTGTTGGCGGGTCTCTCGCCGCCCTGAGCAGCGACGCTTTGGTTGCCCTGTTCGCCTGTACCTGATGGGCTCTCACCTTGGTGCTCGGTCTTATCTTGCCCTGCCTATACCGCACACGTTTTGTCAGAACTAGCGCCTTTGGCGGCCTTACCGTCTCGCTGTCTGCGCCCCAGTACGGCTCGTGGGCCAGCTTGGCCGCGGCCCGCTCCCCTTATGAAGCTTAGTCAAGGGGTAGCTCGTTTCAGCTTCTTGCTGCGCCATCCTGCCCTCGCTTGGCCAGCTTCTTTTCCCCCCTACCGCCTCAGGCGGGGGGGGGGTCTCCTGGCTGTTTGTCTCTCCGAGGTTTCTCGGGATCTCGGCCGGGCAGTGCCATTCACCTCACGTGCTGGCTGGGGCACTGGCTGTCTTGCGCCCCCAAGGGCGGTGCGCGTGGTTATTTCCAAGGGCGCAGCTCGTGGTCGGCGCCTACATCCGTCTGGCAGCTTAGCCAGTGGCTGCCTTACCGCCTAGTTGTTTGTGCCTTGGCAGTGGGCGCGGGCAGGCATGGCCGTGGCCTGTTTAATGTTTTGCTTATTGCATCGCACTTGGGGTGCGTCCACACCTGCGCCTGCAGTTGGCATCTCCTGCTGGCTTTAGCTGTATATCGGCTTGATTCCCGGCATCTCTGTGTTGGCGTAGCCCGTTGGTTTTTTGTATGTGTTTTCTCTCCCCTTTCTTACGCCAAGGCCATCCGAGGCCTCAAGATGGCCCCACGAGGCCCCAAGAGAGGCTTAAGAGAGCCCCGAGAGAGGCCACAAGAGCGCTCCAAGAGCGCCTCCAGAGGCCATGTGTGGAGCTCCCGAAGGGAAAGGCGGATTGAAGCTTCCATTTGTTTGATCGATGTCCTCCAAGATGGCCCCAAGAGCGCCCCTCAAGCTCCCAAGAGCGCCCCCAGTGGCGCCCAGACGGCCCTTGGAGGCGCCCAAGAGGTCCAAAGAGGCTCCAACGAGACCACCAAAAAAGCCTCAAGAGGATACCCGAAGCACCCAAGACGCTAAAAGACGGCCCTGGGCCTGCCAACATGCACTCAAGACGCTCCAAGAGGCCTCCAAAAAAGCTTCCAAGACACATCCGAGGATACTCCGAGAGGCATTTCAGAAACTTCTGGCTCTCTGCTGTCCTTTTTCTCCACTTCGTCCACCTATACCTCCTCCTCCTCTCTCCTCCCTCCTCCCTCTCCCCGTTTCCCTCATCCTCTTCTTCCTCCTCCTCCTCCTCCTCCTCCTCCTCCTCTTCCTCCTCCTCCTCCTCCTCCTCCTCCTCCTCCTCCTCCATCCTCCTCGTCCCTTTCTCATTCTCCTCCTCCTCCTCCTCCTCCTCGCCCCCTCATCTCCCTCCTCCTCCTCCTCCCTCCTCCTCCTCCTCTCCTCCTCCTCCTCCTCCACCTCCTCCTCCACCTCCTCCTCCTCACATCATCATCAACATCATCATCATCATCATCATCATCATCATCATCTTCATCATCACAGCATCATCCATCATCATCACATCATCATCATCTCATCATCGCATCATCTCATCAATCTCCATCAATCTCATCATCATCATCATCATCACATCATCATCTCATCATCATCATCAACAACATCAGCATCATCATATCATCATCATCATCATCACATGATTCATTCATCATCCTCATCAGCATCATCATCATCACATCATCGTCGTCGTCTCGGCGTCCTCGTCGTCCGTCGTCGTCTTCATCATCATCATCATCACCATCCTTCATCATCATTCATCATCTCCACCATCATCATCATCATCATCATCATCATCATCATCATCATCATCATCACCATCATCATCATCATCATCATCATCATCATCATCATCATCATCATCATCATCATCATCATCATCATCATCATCGCCATCATCATCAGCATCATCATCATTATCCTCCTGCTCCTCCTCCTCTTCCTCCTCCTCCTCCTCGTCCTCCTCCTCCTCGTCCTCCTGCTGCTCCTCCTCCTCCTCCTCCTCCCACTCCAACGACGAACCACGACGATTCCTCGTCCATCCTCCTTTCCTTCGGGTATCTGACGGCTTCCCCTGCCATTGTTCTTCTGCATGCTGCCCCGCTTCCCTGATCACCCCAAATCCCCCGGGCATCGTTTCTGCATGGTCTGGTGGGGATACTTTTTGGTTCGCGGGCTCTCGAAGGTCGAAAGCCAAGCAGAGCTAAGGCGGGCCGCGCCGAAGCGAAAGAAAAAACAGTGAGGAGCAACGTCCGGCTCAGAAGCGGGCCCAACGTCCAAAATGACGTAGGAACATGCAGACTGGCACGGTGCTGGTGGGGATTTGTTTCCGTCGCGGCCGCAGGCGAAGGCGCCAGCAGCGTCAGCAGAGTTGGCTCGGGCTACGAGCAATCTAATTGCCAGGCTGGTGGGAATTTTTTGCGTCGCAACCGCAGGCGAGAGCGCCAGCGGCGAGTAAGGTCCGAGCGGGCCACGCAAGAGCCTCATTGCCTAACGCCGACGGGCCGGCGACCTAAGCAGCACGTAAGCGGGCGGGCCGGCTGGTGGGGATTTTTGGTTGGACGGCTCGAAGGACAGATCCAGGGAGCGGGATGAACGACTGGGCCACAGAGCGAGATAATTGGCTGCAGAGGCACGTAGGCCGCTGTAGCGAGTGCACATGCCAGGGACAAAATGACCCTCATTGAGGGACCGTCGCAGGCATCCCAGCGGATGGGGACGCAAGCGCGGCACCGGCGGCGGACGGATAGGAGCAGTCGCCCTTACGGCGCCAAACTCCAGCCGAACCACACACCAAGAAAAGGCGCGGAGCACGGACCGTACTGTGGGGATACGCGAAGCGCCAACAATTCGCTCGCAATTGGCACCTCACCTGCCGACCACGCCTGAGGCTCCTGTGCGCCGCCGACTTAAAAGCGTGTGTGTGCTGGTGTGTGCTTGTGTGCTTGTGTGTGCGAGTGGGGGCCATCGCGCCCATCTTGCGCACGGGGTGCGCCAAGCGGCCTTTCTGCCTCTACCCCCCTCGCTCCGCTTGCCCCTCCCCCCTCCCTCTTGTCGCGCGGCGGCTCTGCCATTCCCACGGGCGCCCGCCTGACCTGGGCCCTACCCCCATCCGCCCCCCCCGCCCTCCTGCTTGCCAGGCCTGTGGCTCTCCTGGCGTGGGCGTCGCGTTGGCGCGTGCACGGCGCGGCCGCGGCTGACCCCTCTCAGGCATTGCATGATGAGGGGAGGGGTGAATTACGCTACCGAGGAACCCCACATACTTAATTTAAATATTATGTGTTTGCTTATGTATAATATAATATATTTATATATATAAAATATATATATATATAAATATATATATGCACAATCCTGCGTTCTGGGCCCTCTCCGAATGTTTCCCTGCTAGCTTGCGCCATGCTGATAGCGACGAGCTGAGGACCACCCCTGCGCACGTCCCCTGTGGGTCGAGAAAGTGCCACGCCCTGCTAGGCTTTGCGCCAGTGTCGTGGATAGCGGCCGAGCTGAGAGACCACCCCCTGCGCACCCCCTGTGGTGTCGAGAAAGTGCCACGCTTGCTAGGTTTGCGCCAGTGTCGTGGATAGCGGCCGAGCTGAGAGACCACCCCCCTGCGCACCCCGTGTGGTGTCGAGAAAGTGCCACGCCTGCTAGGCTTTGCGCCAGTGTCGTGGATAGCGGCCGAGCTGAGAGACCACCCCCTGCGCACCCCCTGTGGTGTCGAGAGTGCCACGCCTGCTAGCCTGTGCGCCAGTGTCGTGGATAGGGACCGCGGTGAGAGACCACCCCCTGCGCACCCCTTGTGGTGTCGAGAAAGTGCCACGCCTGCTAGGCTTTGCGCCAGTGTCGTGGATGGCGGCCGAGCTGAGAGACCACCCCCTGCCCACCCCCTTTGGTGTCGAGAAAGTGCTACGCCTACTAGGCTTTGCGACAGTGTCGTGGATAGCGGCCGAGCTGAGAGACCACCCCCGGCGCACCCCCTGTGGTGTCGCGAAAGTGCCACGCATGCTAGCCTTTGCGCCAGTGTCGTGGATAGCGGCCGAGCTGAGAGACCACCCCCTGCGCACCCCCTGTGGTGTCGAGAAAGTGCCACGCATGCTAGGCTTTGCGCCAGTGTCGTGGATAGCGACCGAGCTGAGAGACCACCCCCTGCGCACCCCCTGTGGTGTCGAGAAAGTGCCACGCTGCTAGGCTTTGCGCCAGTGTCGTGGATAGCGGCCGAGCTGAGAGACCACCCCCTGCGCACCCCCTGTGGTGTCGAGAAAGTGCCACGGCTGCAAAGCTGTGCGCCAGTGTCGTGGATAGCGGCCGAGCTGAGAGACCACCCCCTGCGCACCCCCTGTGGTGTCGAGAAAGTGCCACGCCTGCTAGGCTTTGCGCCAGTGTCGTGGATAGCGGCCGAGCTGAGAGACCACCCCCTGCCCACCCCCTGTGGTGTCGAGAAAGTGCCACGCCTGCTAGGCTTTGCGCCAGTGTCGTGGATAGCGGCCGAACTGAGAGACCACCCCCTGCGCACCCCGTGTGGTGTCGAGAAAGTGCCACGCCTGCTAGGTTTTGCGCCAGTGTCGTGGATAGCGGCCGAGCTGAGAGACCACCCCCTGCGCACCCCCTGTGGTGTCGAGAAGGTGCCACGCCTGCTAGGCTTTGCGCCAGCGTCGTGGATAGCGGCCGAGCTGAGAGACCACCCCCTGCCCACCCCCTTTGGTGTCGAGAAAGTGCCACGCCTGCTAGGCTTTGCGCCAGTGTCGTGGATAGCGGCCGAGCTGAGAGACCACCCCCTGCGCACCCCCTGTGGTGTCGAGAAAGTGCCACGCCTGCTAGGCTTTGCGCCAGTGTCGTGGATGGCGGCCGAGCTGAGAGACCACCCCCTGCGCACCCCCTGTGGTGTCGCGAAAGTGCCACGCCTGCTAGGCTTTGCGCCAGTGTCGTGGATAGCGGCCGGGCTGACAGACCACCCCCTGCCCACCCCCTGTGGTGTCGAGAAAGTGCCACGCATGCTAGGCTTTGCGACAGTGTCGTGGATAGCGACCGAGCTGAGAGACCACCCCCTGCGCACCCCCTGTGGTGTCGAGAAAGTGCCACGCCTGCTAGGCTTTGCGCCAGTGTCGTGGATAGCGGCCGAGCTGAGAGACCACCCCCTGCGCACCCCCTGTGGTGTCGCGAACGTGCCACGCCTGCGAGCCTTTGCGCCAGTGTCGTGGATAGCGGCCGAGCTGAGAGACCACCCCCTGCGCACCCCCTGTGGTGTCGAGAAAGTGCCACGCCTGCTAGGCTTTGCGCCAGTGTCGTGGATAGCGGCCGAGCTGAGAGACCACCCCCTGCGTACCCCTGTGGTTGTCGAGAAAGTGCCACGCCTGCGAGCCTTTGCGCCAGTTGTTCGTGGAATGATAGCTTGGCCGACAGAGCTGAGAGACCACCCCCTGCGCACCCACTGGGTGTCGAGAAAGTCGCCACGCTGCCTACGCTTTGCGCCAGTGTCGTGGATAGCGGCTCGAGCTGCTGGGAGACCACCCCCTGCGCACCCCCTTGTGGTGTCGAGAAAGTGCCACGCCTGCTAGCCTTTGCGCCAGTGTCGTGGATAGGGGCCGCGGTGAGAGACCACCCCCTGCCCACCCCGTGCGGTGTCGCGAAAGTGCCACGCCTGCTGGGCTTTGCGCCAGTGTCGTGGATAGCGGCCGAGCTGAGAGACCACCCCCTGCGCACCCCCTTTGGTGCCGAGAAAGTGCCACGCCTGCTAAGCTTTGCGGCGGCGTCGTGGGTAGCGACCGAGCTGAGAGACCACCCCCTGCGCACCCCCTGTGGTGTCGAGAAAGTGCCACGCCTGCTAGCCTTTGCGCCAGTGTCGTGGATAGCGGCCGAGCTGAGAGACCACCCCCTGCGCACCCCCTGTGGTGTCGAGAAAGTGCCACGCCTGCTAGCCTTTGCGCCAGTGTCGTGGATAGGGACCGCGGTGAGAGACAACCCCCTGCGCACCCCCTGTGGTGTCGAGAAGGTGCTACGCCTGCTAGCCTTTGCGCCAGTGTCGTGGATAGCGGCCGAGCTGAGAGACCACCCCCTGCGCACCCCCTGTGGTGTCGAGAAAGTGCCACGCCTGCTAGGCTTTGCGCCAGTGTCGTGGATAGCGGCCGAGCTGAGAGACCACCCCCCTGCGCACCACGTGTGGTGTCGAGAAGAAGAAAGTGCCACGCCTGCTAGACCCCTTTGCGCCAGTGTCGTGGATAGCGGGCCGGAGCGGAGAGACCACCCCCTGCGCACCCCCTGTGGTGTCGAGAAAGTGCCACGCTTGCTAGGTGTGCGCCAGTGTCGTGGATAGCGGCCGAGCTGAGAGACCACCCCCTGCGCACCCCCTGTGGTGTCGAGAAAGTGCCACGCCTGCTAGGCTTTGCGCCAGTGTCGTGGATAGCGGCCGAGCTGAGAGACCACCCCCTGCGCACCCCCTGTGGTGTCGAGAAAGTGCCACGCCTGCTAGCCATTGCGCCAGTGTCGTGGATAGCGGCCGAGCTGAGAGAACACCCCCTGCGCACCCCCTGTGGTGTCGAGAAAGTGCCACGGCTGCAAAGCTTTGCGCCAGTGTCGTGGATAGCGGCCGAGCTGAGAGACCACCCCTGCACACCCCTTGGGTGTCGATGAGAGTGGCCCGCCTGCTTAGCCTTTGCGCCAGTGTCGTGGATAGCGGCCGAGCTGAGAGACCAACCCCTGCGCACCCCCTGTGGTGTCGAGAAAGTGCCACGAGCTGTGCTGTGCTGTGCTGAGCTGAGCCGTGCTGGGCTGTGCTGAGCTGTGCTGAGCTGTGCTGAGCTGTGCTGTGTGCTGAGCTGAGCTGAGCTGTGTGCTGTGCTGAGCTGAGCTGTGCTGTGCTGTGCTGTGCTGTGATGTGCTGTGCTGTGCTGAGCTGTGCTGTACGAAGAGTGAGGTGTGTGTCGCGGGTGCGGCGCGGCAGGGAAGAAAACCAGAATCCCACGAAGCATGTGGGGAAAAAGATTCCCCATATTTTCCCATGTCTTCTAGGTTTTGACTTCCCCCCCATCTCCCATATTTTCCTACATTTTCCTAGGGGTCGACGATTAATTGTGCCTGTGTGTTTTTTTGTCCCTCCTGAAAAGAAGACCCCCGTGAACTCAGAAGGCGGCCTCCCTCGCGTCAGCCCCTGGTCCGCGCAGCCAGTGCATTGGAGATTCGGTGCCGGATCCTTGCTGGCACTACCGACAAGCCGCGATGGCTCGCTGCGCGTAGTACTGCACGTCAATGTCGGAGTCCTGCTCGAGCTCCATGAGCGCAGGCTTGATCACCGTGTTGAGCGCCACCGTTCCGAGATTGTGGTTCTCCTTGGGGCTCCTCCACCTCCTTCCCTCCCCCTCCTCCCCCCCACATCTCCCTCCTCTCCCCCTCCTCCTCCTCCTCCTCCTTCCTCCTCCTCCTCCTCCTCCTCCTCCTTCTGCTCCTCCTTCTCCTCCTCCCTCCTCCTTCATCATTCGTCGTCATCTTCTTCCTGCTGCTCCTCCTCCTCCTCCTCCTCCTCCTTGATTCTCCCTCCCTCCCTCCCTCCCTCCTTCTGTGCCGATGCCCCCACCCTGCCAACATTCCCCTTCCCATTGCGAACTCAACGTCGTTCGGTCATGCCGCCGTTCAATCGAGCCCTCCTACATCCTCTCCTCCCTCACTCCCCCCCTCCCCCACTTCCGTCCCTCTCCCCTCGTCCCCCCTCTCTGAGGAGGAGTGAGGACGAGGGAAGATGATCAAGTGTTAGAAGGTTTCTGGGTTACCCTGGCAGTCCTTCCACTCCTCCCTCTCGCGTATCGTTCCGCCCCCTCCCCCCTCACTCCGCATCCTCCCCTCCCTCTTCTGCGACATCTGGGCGCCGCGTTGCGCGCGTCACCAAGCCTCTCTCTCTCTATCTCTCTATCTCTCTTTCTCTACATATATACACATACCGATAGATATGAATATTGCTCTCTCTCTCTCGCGCTCTGGCGCTCTCTCTCTCTCTCTCTCTCTTTTTCTCTCTCTATAACACAGCGTAAGGTGTGTGTGTGTGTGTGTGGCTGAGCGCAGCGGCGGCCGATGCGTGCCGATGCGTGTGCCGATGCGTGGATCCCGGCGGAGCCGCGACCTCAAATGGCTGCGGCGCTCGGGGAGGGCCGCGGGTGTCGGCACGGCGCCGCCCGGCATCCGGCGCCATGGAGGTGGCCGCCCTCGTCCTTGTCGTCGTCGTCGCCGTCGTCGCCGTCGCCGTCGCCGTCGCCGTCGTCGTCGCCGTCGCCGTCGCCGTCGCCGTCGCCGTCGCCGTCGCCGTCGCCATCGCCGTTGTCGTCTTCGTCGTCGTCGCCGTCCTTCGGAACCGCTTTCCGTCGGCGCCGCGCCACGCGGCGCACCGGGGGCGGCGGGCACCCTTTTTGGGCGCCCGGCGGCGTCCGGCGGCGGCGGGAGCAGGGCCCCGCGGAGACCGGGGCACCGCACTCCGGGATGCTGCCAAAAGCAGCAGGAGCACGCCGGGCCCTGCCAGCGAGGGCGCCTCCGCCCCGAGGCCGCAGCCTCCTCGGGCGCGCCAGCGTCCTGCGCAGGCAGAGCCCCCGCACGGCTGCGGCGACGACGTCGAGCAGGCCGGTCGCGGCCATACGCGTGCTATTTGTCGCGCCCAAGACCCTGATGGCAGCGCAGTCCAAGGCGAGTGACATGCCGGTGGAAGACGCTTGCAAGGGCGCTCAGGAAGCATGCCTGGGCAGCATGGACTCTCGAGAAAGGCGCCTCGCAAGAGCTCCCAAGAAGCTCCGAAGGGGCTGCTGAAAGGCTTCCGGCACGCGTAGTGGGAACGAATAGGATAACGCTGGCCGGAACACGCTGCGACTTCACGCAACTCGCTGCGGGGATGCCTGACCGGGAGCCTTGGAGAGAAGCCGGCGTGGCTCTGGCTGCCCGCTTCTTCTCCGACAACTATGACTCTCCAAGGAGCTATCCAGGAACAATGGGGCCAGCCCTCACGGAGAGGGTCAAAGTGGGTTCGCCGCCCTGGCTTCGCCGCCGCAATTTGCCGCCGCTTCCGCCTCCTCGTCAGCTGGGCTGGGGGCGTGGCGCCGTTGCTGGGGCCTCGCGGCCTCAGCCCGCTCGTCGTCGACGTCGTCGTCGTCGTCGTCGTCGTCGTCTTCGTCGTCGTCTGGGATCTCCCTCTGGCGCTGCGCGCCGCCGCGCCGTGGCCGCTGCCGGCTGCGCGCCCCAGAGGCTCACCAACGTTTCTTTTTAACAGTGGATGTTGTGCAACATGTTCGTACACCGGTAAACTTGCAACATTTTGATCATCCGCCGGTAAAATGTAACAGTGGATGCTGTCGTCCACCGGTAATTCAACCGCATCCACCGGAAAACCAACATCCACCGGTATTCCAGCATCCACCGGTAATCCATCAACACATCATTTGGTCATATTACGACCAATAGTTAACATGATTTACTTCACGCGCGGTTTCCTATCATGCACCCACGACATCACCGTCTTTCACGCCCAACCATGAGTGCGTCAAGGTGCACGCGGGCGCTCGTGCACACAGACATACATGTCAATGCGCGGCCACGCCCGCGCCAGGCACCCATGAACAACCATGCGTAATCACATGTCCGCGGGTGCCTAACACGGGCGAGGCCACGCAGTGGCATTTATGCGTATGTGCAGGCGCGTGCGCGTGCCTTGGCGTCGCCGACAGCACACACCGGTAAAATTGACATCCACCGGAAGCCTAAGTACATCTACCGGCATTCATGTTTAACAGTGGAGGCGTTTTTCTTCATTTAAGCTCATGCACCAGTAAATGGCCGACACCAACCGGTAAAACCAACATCCACGGGTAAACAGGCCGACGCGAGCGCAACGTCAAAAAGTAACAGTGAAGAGCCTCAGGGGCCGCGCGGGGCGGGCACCCCCCCCGGCCGCGCGCAAGGATGGGGCCGGGGCTCAGGAGGCGGGGGTCAGTACAAACGGGGGTTCATGACATAAGCACAGGAACTCGGAGGTCCGCGCGGATTTCTCGCATCCGCGCTGGGGCCCCCCTGGCGGCGGCTCCGGCGCCGCCCCTGCTCCGCGCGCCAGGGAGGGGGGTCCGAGGCCGATCCGAGAAATCCGCGCGGACCTTCGAGATGTTATGTTTAATGGGACACACAGGGACATACTAATACTATATGTCCTCCTTGGAGGCGCGCGTCCGACCCGAACATATAGTATACCCATCTTGTAGTATATCGTTTCCCGAGCGGTGTGGCCGGAAAGCGCCCACCACGACGCATATACTACAAGATTTCTCGGTGCGCGTGTCGCCCCTGGGGGGGCGACGAACACATAGTATACGTATGTTGGGGGGACGCCGATTTAATGTCATTCTTCGTTCCCCTAGGTCAGTCGGAGCGCCAGATCTTGCAGGATCCTGCAGAGCCGAAAAAGGGAATCGGCCTGGGCTCGGGTGCAGGACCCTGCAGGATCCTACAAAGGCCTGGCCGACCCGGGTCTGGACTGACCCGGGTCAGAAGATCGATCCCCGATGGGACTGGGGTTACGTCGGACGTGCCCCCACAGGGGGATTTTGGGCGAAAATAAAGAATACCCAAAAAATACCGCCAAAATATTCAAAAATAGTCCAAGAATCGTCCCCAGACTATTTTTTAACTATTTTTGAAGATTCCCCCTGCAGAGGGACACGCCCGACGCAAGACTCGGGGGGGGGGGGGGGGGGCGTGGGGGGGGGGCAGGCGCCGGGGGAGCGATGGCAGCGGTCGACGGTGCGCATGCCGCGCGCGGATCTCTCCCCAGACATGCGACGTTCTGATTTTTCAGGATGGCGTCCCTGGAAGTCCCGACCCTTTGCCCGGGGCTGGTTTTTCATCCTGAGTCGTTTTTTGACGGCGGGCCCCCCGGGGCCGAAAATGGCCAAAAACCTCACGTCCTGATTTTTTTACGACGCGATCATGTCTGGGTCCCCTACCCCTCCCGTTGCCGACGCGGGGGGAGGGAGGGCGCCACCCCCCGCCCCGCGCGGCGCGTGGCCTCTCGAGCCTCGCGGCGGGGCGGGGGGCGCCGTGACGGGGGCCGCGGGCCTGTGGGGGGGACCGCCTCTCCCTCCCGCTCCCGCTCCTGGAGGGGGAGGAGGAGGAAGGGGAGGAGGAGGAGGGGGAGGAGGGGGAAGACGAGGAGGAGGAGGAGGAGGAGGAGGAGGAGGAGGAGGAGGAGGAGGAGGAGGAGCAGGAGGAGGGGAAGGGGGAAAAGGAGGAGGGGGAGAAGGAGGAGGAGGAGAAGGAGGAGGAGGAGGTCCCCCCTCCTGCCGTTCTACCATTACACAATCTGAATACTACTCTCCTCTCTCCCCTGGTGGCGTCCGGGGAATATCTGGCCCCCCTCCGCGTACTGGTTTCTTTTGCACACAGGATTCCTGGGATATGGGTTTTCGCTTGGGTGTTTTTTTCACAATGCTGCTCTCGCTGAAGCGCTGGCCGCATTTTCGGGCCACCGCTCGTTCCGAATCGTGCTCCCGCTGCAGCGCTGGCCTCATTTTCGCGCTTCCGCTCGTTCCGCGTTCCGAATCGTGCTCCCGCTGCAGCGCTGGCGTCACTATTTCGAGTGCCATGCCCCGGCATGGTTTTCGGTCCTTCCAAATAGGCCCCAAAATCAAAAAAATGCCTTCCCGAAAAAACATGGGAAGTGATTACACTCTCGTTGTCGATTCGTTGATTTTTGGGGCCGCAGAAGCCCCCCACCACTTTGGGGCGTCGCCACGCCATGCAATGTCAGGCTACGCGTCCTCATGTCCGCGCTTCCGCGCTGAGTTGTTTTTCGAAATGCTGCTCTCGCTGAAGCGCTGGCCGCATTTTCGGGTCACCGCTCGTTCCGAATCGTGCTCCCGCTGCAGCGCTGGTTTCATTTCCGCGCTTCCGCTCGTTCCGAATCGTGCTCTCGCTGAAGCGCTGGCGTCGTTATTTCCATCGCCATGCCACGGCATGTCTTTCGGTCCTTCCAGATAGGCCCCCAAATCTAAAAAATGCCCCCCCCCCCCCCGAAAAATCATCGGAAGTGATTACATATTCGGTGCCGATTCGTTGATTTTTGGGGCCGCAGAAGCCCCCCACCACTTTGGGGCGTCGCCACGCCATGCTATGCCAGGCTACGCGTCCTCATGTCCGCGCTTCCGCGCCGAGTTGTTGCGCTGGCCGCATTTTCGGGCCACCGCTCGTTCCGAAGCGTGCTCCCGCTGCAACGCTGGCCTCATTTCCGCGCTTCCGCTCGTTCCGAATCGTGCTCCCGCTGCAGCGCTGGCGTCACTATTTCGAGTGCCATGCCCCGGCATGGTTTTCGGTCCTTTCAAATAAGCCCCAAAATGAAAAAATGGCCTCCCGAAGAAACCATCGGAAGTGATTACACATTCGGTGCCGAATCGTTCATTTTTGGGGGGCTACGCGTTGATCTTCGACACCATGCTATGCCATGTAATGCTACGCCATGCTACGACATCCGATTGTGCGAACGGAAAGGAGATCTATGCCATGGTAAGGGATGGGAGGGAGGGGTAGGACGTCAGATATGACGCGAGCGCACCCAGCTTGCCCCCTCCCCCTCCCCCTCCCTGGTTCTCCCGCCCTTCCCCCCTCCCATTATCCGTCATCCTCCCTCGTCCCCCTTCCTCGGGGGGGGGGGGGGGCGGGGGAAGCTGGCAGGCGTGCGCGGGATAGTTGGCCCCGCTGGTTCGTGAGATTGTCTGCCGCATGCCTCGGCTTGCTCGCTGCATCGAGCGATTGTTGGAATAGTCGAGCCCTCATCCGCCCTCCTCTCTCCGTCCTTGCCTCCCTCCACCTTCCGCCCCATTCGACGACCACGGTCCATCATCCACATGATGTTCCGGCATGCGGCGAAGCGGACGTTGGGAACGCCATCCTCGGCGGCGTCTGTGGCACAGAATAATCGCCAGAAGAGAGAGGCATAACACCAATAATGCGAATAATAGCATGGTGATGCTGACGGGTTGGACGAAGACACACAGATGAGCTTGCTTGCTCGTTTCAACCGCATCGGTGCCGAACCCGTACGGCAGTTGTTCTCAAGCGCCACAATGCAGGGGTGATCCTACAAGGGAGATGCACTAAGTGAGTTCGAGCACCGAGCCAAGTCCATCTCAAGCGACTCCAGCATGTCGGCAGCATTCTCGTGAAGCTGAACATCCGCAAGTTAGCGGTTGCAGAAGATCCGTGCCCAACTGGGCGAGCATCGACAGGTGATTGCAGCGCTCGCGGGTCAGGCTAACTGTAAATCAGTGCACCTGGAAGCTCCAGCTGATGGGGAGAACGAGCGACCCTGGCGACGAACCCAGCCCATCTGCAACAAATGACCAGAACCACTTGCCAAGCTTTCAAAGGTGATGGCATGCTGAGGGACGCGTTTGGTGTGAAATTGATGATTGGGAGGCTCGCGCGCTGCGCGAATCAGCGGAGAAGCTCGAGTGCGGCAGCACCTTCAAACATGGTATGGAACAGGGTTGACGGATATGCACAGCGATTGCCACTATGAGCGATGAGGCGGAAGGCGGTCGGGAAAAGTGGGGAAAAGAAGTGGTGCAGGGGCGTGGAAGAAAGTATGATAATGGCAGGAGCTGAGGGATGTATCTGCAAAGGGGGGTACTGACGATTTTGTTTTATGAAAAACCCTGTGACGTACCCAACCCTTTCTACACATGTGGCGATTGTACTCAGAACCACCCAATGCTGACTGGCATTCTGAAGGACCCGCAGTGCGCAAGACGAGCACCCAGCAGTGATTTCAGAAGAGCGCAGCAAGAAGAGGAACGGTAAATATACAAAATGGAAACACAGGGGCGTTGAAAGAAACGCGCCCAAACAGTGAACACAAAAGGGCGCGGCGGCGAGGGCTAAAACAGAATATCAGTTTAACGCAGCAACGCGCTGCGCTGAGCGGGGCACATGCATGAGGTGCATAACGGGGGTGGAGACTCGTCCAGAAGTCGAGACTGAAGGGCGCCATTTAGAAGACGTTTTAACGCAGCTCGTCCGGCATCACACTTTGTGGCGACAAATTGCGCAGATCGCAAGCCCCCCAGGGGGCGGCGAAGTCCCGAGGTGGTCCGCGTATGACGTACCTCCGCTGGACATCCCAGGAGCCCACGAAAGTGGCGACAATTGCGCAGATCGCAAGCCCCCCAGGGGGCGGCGAGGTCCCGAGGTGGTTGGTCCGCGTATGACGTACCTCCGCTGGGCCTCCCAGAAGCCCACGAAAGTGGCGACAATTGCGCAGATCGCAAGCCCCCCAGGGGGCGGCGAGGTCCAGAGGTGGTTGGTCCGCGTATGACGTACCCCCGCTGGGCCTCCCAGGAGCCCACGAAAGTGGCGACAATTGCGCAGATCGCAAGCCCCCCAGGGGGCGGCGAAGTCCCGAGGTGGTCCGCGTATGACGTACCTCCGCTGGGCCTCCCAGGAGCCCACGAAAGTGGCGACAATTGCGCAGATCGCAAGCCCCCCAGGGGGCGGCGAGGTCCCGAAGTGGTCCGCGTATGACGTACTTCCGCTGGGCCTCCCAGGAGCCCACGGAAGTGGCGACAGTTGCGCAGATCGCAGCCCTACGGCACGAGAGAAGAGGAGAGGGGAACACAGGAAACAGGAAAGAAGGAGGAGGGGAGGAGAGGGGAGGAGGAGGAAGGACGGGGCGACCACACTGCTCGATTCAAAACGAGAACCCAACACAGGAGGGTTGGGAAACAAAACACTGAAGCGGACAGAAAAACTCCAGGAGTAGAACTCGAGAGGAGGGATGCGGGAGCCTGGAGTACAGCGGAGGGAAGGGAAAGAGTGGAGAGAAAGGCGGGGAGACGAGGAGAAGGACTGGGAAGGAGGGCCAATAAGAAAAGAGCAAAAATACGCCACTGCGCCATACCTCCCAAGAGCTCCCGATATTGGAGACGGTTGCACAGTTCGCGCCCGCCAGAGCAGGCAAGGTCTGATCTGGGTCTGAGGTCTGAGCCTTCTTAGAAGCTGACACAAGCGACGACAGTGCGCAGGTCACAACGCCCATGGAGAGCGAGGTCAAACCTGGTCTACGTAAGACGTCATTCGGCTGGACCCCCAAGGAGCTCACACAACTGCCGATAAGCGCGCACTTCGAGGCCCCCCAGAGAACGGCGAGTTCTAATCTGGGTCTGCGTACGACACCTCCCAAGAACCCACAAGTCTTCTTCTCCCATACGTCAAGACCCTCATGACGCGATGGCAACGTTAGGGATGCGACTATGGAGTCGACGGGCTGGCCTGCCGCGGGGCCGTCATCACCCCGTTCTTCCTCGTGACACGAAGGCGCTGGCGCGGACTACACAGAGGGGAGCAGAGGCAGGGGGAAGAGACCAAACCTAGAAGGCCTGGGCAGCCGGGTGCGCAAAAACGGAGCACCGCGCGCGGACAGCAGCAGCCAAGAGCAGGGGGGAGAGGAGAAGCCTGGGACGCCAGCAGCAGCGAGCAGGGAGAGGGAACACAAAAGCGGCCGGGACCAGCAGCGCAGGCGTAGAGGCCTCTCCTAGCTGGGGCCGGAGCAGGTGGGGTCGGAGCATCGCGCCGCGTCGCCGATACACCGGCGATACATCGGCGATGCATCGGCGATGCAGCGGCGACGTCGACGTGAACCACATGGGGCTCCGCATCGAGCCGCATCGCGGATGTACCGGCGATGCGGCGCGATCCTCCGACCCCATCCACTCGGACCCCATCTGGGAGGCCTAGAGTCAGGGAGCGAGGGTGAGGAGGAGGAGGAGGAGGAGGAGGAGGAGGAGGAGGAGGAGGAGGAGGAGGAGGAGGAGGAGGAGGAGGGAGGAGGGGAGGAGGAGAGGAGGAGGAGAGGAGGAGGAGGAGGAGGAGGAGGAGGAGGAGAAAAAGGAGGAGGAGGAGGAGGAGGAGGGAGGAGACCACCGGCAAGCAGCGCGCAGCGGCACGGGGACGGAGAGGCACCAGAGCCCCGCTCGGCATCGGTGCCGAGCGGGCGAGCGAACGCCTCTCGCCTTGCCTCCAGACCGGCCTCGACGTCGAGCGCAATGGTCGGGAGGCGCGCTCTCCGGCTGCCCGCTGGCGCCGGCGCCCTCCAGGCACTCCCGCGAGAAAGTCTCCGGCGAGGCGGGCGGCGTCGACCGCGATGCGCCCGCGGGCTGCCCGACACCCGACCGGAGCGAGGTGTGGAATATCAGAGATCCGCCCACAGTGCGACCTGCTTGCGACAGAGGGGCGCGGTGGAACTGAAGTCGGGGATGGGCTGCGCATCGTCTTCCTTGGGGCCGCGGGCTGGAACGCGGCAGCCAGCATCGCGCGGTCACTCAAGCGCTTGTCGCTGAAGGTGGCTGCCTCTGCAGCGGCGCTCAGCTGGATACAGACATTGGGGTGGGCGTGCGGTGGAAGGCTGCAGGAGACCCTGTCGATGCGCGTGGCCTTCTGCGCGCGACGGTCAAAGCGCGCTTGCCCTGCGCTATTTGGCTCCGTCACGTTGGCGAACGGTGTGCGCCAAAAGGAATGCTGATGCGGATCTCCTTCAGTGCTCGCCATGAGTACTGCCAACCCGAGTCATGAGGACGCACGATACGGATGCAAGGGCCTCGGGAGGCCATGCCGACGCTCTGCGAGCGGGGCGCGGCCAGCGAAAGCGGCCAAGGATGGACCGAGGGGGCAAGGATGCGAAGGTACACTTGGGAAGGCTGCCCACCCTTATATCGGGAGCGGCCAAGAGGGGGGTGTCCAAGAGGGGGGGGGCAAATAATGACCGGCGGCATGTGCGCGGCCCAGCGGGGAGGCCAGTGACGTAATGAAATAAGAAGAGGCGCCATGAGATCTGGGGAAACATCATGGCCCCCGCCATGACATCCACCCCCCCCTGGTCATCACCCCCCTCTTTTCCGCCCCCGATTATAGTGCGGGCTGGCTGTGTAGGACTCTGATCGGCGAAGGACGCGGAAGACTCGCCGTGGATAGAGGACGAGGACGAGGACGAGGACGAGGACGAGGACGAGGAGGAGGAGGAGGAGGAGGAGGAGGAGGAGGAGGAGGAGGAGGAGGGGGAGGAGGAGGGAGGAGGAGGAGGAGGAGGAGGAGGAGGAGGCGATGGAGCTCCGTGGTGCGGCGGCCGCCCGGCGCTGGCAGCTCGAGTTCGTGGGCTCGAGCTCGCGCGTCGCCGGGCAGCCGCCAGCTCGAGGCTGCGAGCGTTGATGAAGAGGCCCACAAACACACAAATAAGTACACACAAATAAAAATATTCCCCATATTTTCCCATATTTTCTGAGTTTCTGTTTTCCCCACCACTTCCCATATTTTCCCGTATTTTCCTGGGGATCGACGATTAATTGTGTCTGTGTGTTTCTTCCCCTCCTGAGTTGAGGACGGCTGCGGAACCAGAGCCGCCGTCGCCGAGGTGCTTCCTTTAGTAGGAGAAGAGCAAAACGGCATCAACATAGACGTTTGGTGCTCCGCGCGGATTTCTCGGATCCGCGCTGGCCCCCCCTCCCTGGCGCGCGGAGCGCGCCCGGGGCGGCGCCGGAGGCGCCGCCGGGGGGGCCCCAACGCGGATGCAAGAAATCCGCGCGGAGCGCCAACAGTTAATGTTTATGGCGTTTTTTCCTCGTCGATACTTGCACGCGGCCAGGAACGATGTCTCGATACACCTGCACTGTGTGATGGGAGTGGGCAGGAGGAGCTGCGAGGTGTCCAGGAAGAGTTGGGTGTCCACCCACGGAGGAGCAGTGTGCCCTGGGCGCGGACATCTGGGGATCCTGGCCCGTCGTCATAAGCAGGCCGCCCGCCAAACAGCGCCTGCACGTCCCCTCGGTCAGGAGCTCGGACAAGGGCTGCACGTGGAAACATGAGGGGCAAGGGGGTCATTGTTGCTACAATGCTTCTTCTGGCACTCGTGGCGTACCTGAGCCCCGCCTCGAGTCCAAGTCTGCGCCGAAGTCCACGGCACGAACGGATGAGGTACTTGATGCAGGCGAAGAGGTCGAAGAGGCAACAGCCGAGGACGCGGTGTCGGAAGGGGTGCCAAGTGGCGCGCCTTGCGGTCAGACGTTCCCCAAGAGATCGGCTGCCCATGCAAGGTTCGCTTGAGTGAGACGGAGAGCAGAGCTCCGGAGCTGGACTTGCCCGAGGAGCTGGAGAAGGCAATGTGCTGACACGGTGAACTGTGCACGGATCGGCGGAGCCTGGGATCGCCTCCGTGGACCTCCTGCACGGCGATGGCGTATCGCTGTAGGAGATCGGGCATCGGCAACGCGAACGTGGCTCTTCGCCTCTTCGCCAGCGGCGGCTCATGGTGAGACGGCCTCCGGCGCTCCAAGGGATGAACTTCAACGCGTGTCTTCGGCTTTTGCCCGGGCCGCTGAAGTTACCTCCGCGACGCTCCCTTGTCGTCGGCGAAGAAGTCCACGAAGGCGCGATCGACGGCAACCATGTCGACCTCGCTCTTCAAGGCGGGCTGTTTGTTTCACTCCAATTTGGCGTCAAGGTTGGCGGTGGCGCCGACGTCGAGCTTGATCATCAGGACGCCGTCGAGTGCGATGCGCCCACGAGACCAGTAAGCCCTGACGGAGGGCTGGTCGCACTGGCTCTCGATGACTATGAGGAAGCGCCGTGTCTGACTCTCTCTCTTCCCGTCTGCCGAGGGCTGCAATCGGTGCTGAGGCAAGGAGGGGCTCGTTGACCAGCAACAGCGGCGCCGGAGAATGTGCGCGGAGAACCGCCAGGCAGTTTGAGGCTCGTGGCTAGAGCCGTAGCCCTTGGTACTGCACCGAAAGAACAAATGATGAAGCGGCGGCGGGGAGGACCCCCTCGATGATGGGGTGGTTGAGGTCCACGACCGCGACGGCGAACCACGCTACTGAGGGGGAAAAGGGAGTTGTGGTCGCATGAGGGGCAAGAGGAGGTCCAGGGAGGAGGGGAAGATGGAGAGGGGGCAGAACGTTGAATCCTTGGTGGCTTTTATCAGCACAGGGATGATGAATTGCATGCACTGGTCGGGCGTCATCACGCCAGAGACCTGCCCCACTCCGGGGATACATCGACATCCTCCGATTCGGAGACGTGCCCCCAAGGATCTCGCGGAGCGCTGGAGATGAGGGGATGCCTTCCCGTTGCTCGGGAACGGGACATCTCCAGATACAACGATCCACAAGATCCAGACCAGTGGATCCGTAGAAAAACAAAAGACGGCATACCGGCATACAGTGAGGGCATTGGTCAAGGAGCCTCTGGATGAGGAATCCAGAGTCTGGAAGCTGGTGGAACTCCAATCCTGGACTGGCCATGGATAGCACCACATCAGATAAGGAATCCTCCAGGGTAAACCCTGTTGGCACCTTCCTGAACGAATGCCCCCACCGAACACATAAACCGTCGGAGGCCCGCGTGGAATTCTTGGGTCGGCGCTGGTCTCCTGCCCTGGCGCGCGATACGCGCCAGGGGCGACACCAGCGGCGCCAGCACCGGGGGGGGCCCAACGCCGACCCAAAAGATCCACGCGGGCCTCCGCCTTTTGTTAATCACATCACTTGCTCCTCCAATGTCTCTTGCATCCCTGGCAGGGACCTGCAGGAGCACGTGAAGCGTGGTGAGCCGGTTCGCGTAGCCTGCGCTCTGGGAGTACTGCTCCACCAGCTTCGGCAGCAAGTGCTCCACGGTCCTGGGCATGGAAGGATAGGGCCCTGGAAGGCGGTAACCAGCTCGAGCACATCCCTGTCCCCAAAATTGACAACCCGAGGCGATGGCAATCCTAAAAATGTGGCCTCGGAGGCCGAGGGGATCCTCGAGATCGGTACCAGGTTGAGGTGCAGGCCGGCCAATGAAAAAACGGCTCCTAGACCCTGGACTTTCCCCAGGACCTGCGGCTCATCCTGAATAGTTGTTTGAAAGCCTCAGCGTCGGGGAAGGGCTCTGGGAAACCGAAAACGGCCAACAAAAAAAAGGCACGTCTCCTCCAGGATCCGTTTCTCGGTGCCGAGGTCCACTGCGACCCGAAAGTGTCGACGATCTCCTTCAAGTGTTGGATCGCGGCTTCTCGCACAGAGTGGACGGAGTCGCGGAAGCTGGACAAGTAGAAGGCCTTTCGACGTCGCCCCCGCCGCCGTCATCGCCGCCGCCGCCGCCGTCGCTGCCGCCGCCGCCAGCACCACCGCCGCCGCCGTTCGCCGCGGCCGTCGAGGGCCTCGAGTTTCGATTGAAACATCTCGACGCCGAAAAGCTTCGCCAGCTTGGGCGTTTGCTCGACGACCCTCTGGCGGATGCGCCAGTGGTTGTCCATCATGAGATTCTGGATGGTGTTGAGCAGCGAATGCACCTCAACGCACGAAAATCACGATGAGAGGAGGAACATTCGGCCTTCGGACGATTTCAACTGATGTGGGATGCTTGTAAAAGGTTCCATGAATCATCCAGAATTTTCCGAAGTTCTGGACCTGATTCTTAGCATCTGCTGATTTCTACAGGCTTCTGGAGGGAAGGGAGGAGACGAAGGGGGAGGAGAATATGGCGGTGAAGGGGTTGGAGAACGACGAGCGACAGGAGGAGGAGGAGGAGGAGGAGGAGGAGGAGGAGGAGGAGGAGGAGGATGCGACTCTGCGAGGGAAGCGTCTCGCAGTGCGCCCGGCCCCCACCCTGAGGGATCGCGGAGCCCCCGCGCCAGGCACGAAAAGAGAGGAATCTGCCGGAGAGGCGGCGGAGGCCCTTGGTGGCGACCAGGCGCGGTGGTGACGGGGCGCGCGCGGCGCGCGGGGCGCGCGCGCGCGCGCGCCTGTCTCGTCCCCTCCCTCGCGACCAAAAATAATACACTTGAGTTCCACACAAGTCAGCATGTGCGAACGCCACGCCAGCGAGGCCTGGCCCGAGCCCACATCCACGGAAAAAGTTTGAGGCCGTGGGCCCCCCGAATCCCTGGGGTGAGCCAGGAGACTGCTGGGCCGGAGACATGCCGTGGCCTTGGGGGTGGCATCTGCCGCTCGAAGTGTATGCCCTCGTCCGCGGGGCGCCTCCCTTCCAAGCAGCAGCCGTCGGTCACGCGCAGCAGCGCTCGCACGGCCCAAAAAAACAGTGCCCCGCAGCTCTGGCGCCGTAGAAGCCGCAGCGACCACAGCACACAGCCTGGCCTTCAGTCGGGCGTGCCCCCCTACAGGGGGATTCTGGGCGACTCATGAATAGTGCCCAACACATCCCCCCCCAGAAAGAGGGCGCAACGCTGGCCAGAAGATCGTCCCCAGACTATTTTCTGCGGCTGTTTCTCAAGACTCCCTCCCGTAGAGGGGCAGGCCCGACTGCAGCTCGGCCCGAGGACGCCCAGCACCCGCGCCCGCGAGCCGCCTCGGGCCCGAGGAAGCGCCCGAGCCCGAGGCAGCGCCCCGGGGGCTGGGACGGCGGCCCCCGCGAGGGCGAGGGGCGCCCGCGCGGGGCAGCGCCGAGGCGCCGCGGCCTGCTGCGGGGCGTGGCCAAAGTCAGGGGCGCGGAGGAGGGAGGGAGGAGGGAGGGAGGAGGAGGAGGAGGAGGAGGAGGAGGAGGAGGAGGAGGAGGAGGAGGAGGAGGAGGAGGAGGAGGAGGAGGAAGGAGGGAGGAGGAGGAGGGGGAAGGCGACGCCCTTTCTCTGATGGGCCTGTGTTCCACCACCACCACCGCAAGTCGGAGGAGGGGGGAGGGGGTCCTCCTCCCCTCTCCTTCTCCTTCCTCCTCCCCTCCTCCTCCTCCCTCCTCCACCTCCCTCCTCCTCCCCCTCCAGCTCCTCCTCCTCCTCCCTCCTCCTCCCCTCCTCCTCCCTCCCCCCCTCCCCTCCCCTCCCCTCCTCCTCCCCTCCTCCTCCTCCTCTCCTCCTCCTCCCTCCCCTCCTCCTTCCTCCTCCTCCTCCTCCTCCTCCTCCTCCTCCCTCCTCCTCCTCCTCCTCCTCCTCCTCCTCCTCCTCCTCCTCCTCCTCCTCCTCCTCCTCCACCTCCCTCCCCCTCCAGCTCAGGGCGGTGGCGGTGGAAAGCAGGCCCATCACTCTTGGCTGGATGCGACACTGCGGAGCCGCAGTCTGTGGCATCTCCGCGCCACGACTGCGCACGCTGCTGGCAGGGGCGGACTCTTTACACGCGGTCGAAGCGATCGGGAGTGAGCTCCCGAAAGGACCTCCACGCGCAGGCCTTCTTCGGCGCGCTCCGCGCGTGCCAAGCCGCCCTGAGAGGGTGGCGCGCGGGCCCTCCTGTGGGCACCCAGCGTCCTGCCCTCCATGTTCCTCCAAGCCCACGCAAGGATAAGAAGTCGAGGGATGAGGGAGGCTGGAACCAGACATGTCACCAGGCGCCCCCAAGCGCCGCCTAGCTTTCACGAAGTGGCAGCTCATCATCAAGCGTGGCTTTGCTTGCCCATCTGATCGAGCGGGCGAAACATCTCAAGGCCGACAGCTTATCACGGCTCTTCTTACTCTTCAGCACCTTCATACAGCACTTGGAGATCTAGATGAGCCTTCCAGGAACTTGCGATAAAATATTGCTCCTTGACAGTAATTGGTCTTATATGACTGCCAACGTTCGTCTGTCGAGGCTGCGTCCAGGCGCAACCGTGCTGCTGGCTGGATGGCATGTAGGCTTGTGCTATCCATCTGACAATATTAACATTACTATTCTGAGCCGTGAGAGGCCCCCCGAGATACACAGTGCAAGTCCCTCTCTCGTTGAGCCTTCCGTGGGCACGCGACCAAGACATACCAAGACTGCCCTCTAAGCAGACCCGTGGCCAGACTTTTGCAGTCCGTGCACACCTTTGGAAGGGGAAACAGCTCAGCCCTAGGACTGGTTTGGATCGAGCCTGGCAAGGCCCCCCAAACTAGAATGTTAATGCTGTGCCCCCTACCCGGGCGAACCCCCATCCTGCTCGCGCGGCCTCAGGCCGGTGCCGGACCTTCCGACAAGCACCGTCAGTATACACAACTCTCGCGATGGCGCCCGCACGACCGTACATTGTGCGCCATCGTCCTGATCGATCTCGCGGCGGCACTGGTGGAGAAACACGAGCGTCCAATCAGCGCGCGATCCCACATCCATGAGCCAGCCACGCGAGATGAAAAACCTCCGAGATCAATATGACCCACCTTCTCCAGATGCTCAGCTTCAAGACCTGCCAAACAAGACGATGCGCACTGCAGGAGGCTCCGCAGTCCGGACGGTCGGGCGCGTCGGCAGACTGGCAATGATGCGTCCAAAGCCCACCTCCTACGAGGGCACGGATGACACTGGCCTGGGAGGCCAGGCCTGGACATGGGAGCCAGGGAGGCCCTCGAGCCGGGCCTGGGAGGCCTGGCTCGAGAGCATCCCTGGCCCTCTTGGGCTTCTCTTGGGGCCCTCTGGGGCAGTCTCGGGCCCCTCTGTGGCCCGGCCCTGTGGCTCTCTCTAGGGGCCCTCTTGAGGTCATCTTGAGGCCTCGGGAGCTCTCGGGGGGGCGAGAAGGCCACAAAGGATGTGTTTTGCTTTGCCTCCCAGAGGCCCTCTTGGGGCGTCTTGGGGCCACCTTGGGCCGACCTGGAGGCAGTACAGGCGCGTCTTGGCAGGTCTTGCCAGGACGTCTTGGGCCCTCTTGGGAGCGCGTGTGGTCGTTTTGAAAGGGAGGGGTACGCTGATGTCCTCTCCTGCTGGCGCCTGGAGGGGTCCGTCCGCCCTGCTTGGGGAAGGAAGGCCACGCCAGAGCACCTCCCCGCCTCGCATGGCCACTCGAAGAGGATGTCAGACTGCCTTCCGGGATGGACTCGACTGTTGACTCGAAGCTTGTTTGAGGGCGGGCGTGTCCCCTCACGGGCGGATTCTGGACGAAAAAATAAAAATAGCCAAAGTATGCCAAAACGGTCAAACATGCTTCAAACATCGTCCCCTGACTATTGTTAGAACTATTTTTGAATATCCCTCCTGTAAAAGGCCAGGCCCGACTTACCGCTTGTTAGGAGCCTCTTGTTGAGGGATGAAAAACGACCCTACCCTGGGTTACAAGTGCGCGGTCTGTAAACCTCCTGGGAACCCCCGAAGCCTAGAGCCGCTAGGACGCGGCACATCACGCAGGGTTTACCCTGTCAGCCCACAGGAGTTTCAGCGCACAGCGCCTCGTAAACCAGGGTAGGGGCGTCTTTTCTGCCCTTGATCTTGTGGTCTCTTGGGGGGCCCCTCAGTGGTCCATCGGCGGCCTCTCTCTGAGGGCCTCTTGCGGGGCTCTCGGGGGCGTCCGTGGGGCATCTTCCCGCGGGGCCCACTGGGGACGTGTTGGGCTTCTCAATGACTTCGGCAACTCCTGGGAGCATCGTGGGGCCATCTTGGGCCGTCTTAGGAGCCTTCTCTGGGGCGGTTCGGGTCGTCCGATGGCTCTCGGAGGCCGTCGTGGGCCGTCTCGGGGTCGCCACTGGGCTCTCCTGGGCCTTCTCTTGGAGCAAGCTTTGGGGCCCCTGAGGCCGTCTTGGGCAGCCGGAAAACCGAGAAGGCGAGCATGGCAAACTCTTCCAAAACACAAAGAACGTCAAACACTCTTGCCTCTTGAGGCCCTCTCGGGAGTCCGCTGCTGACCGTCTCGGGGCGCCTTGCCGACCTCTGGGGCCGTCTGTGAACCTTCTTGGGGGGTCTTGGGGCATCTTCGGCCGACCTGGAAGCTGTCTCGTCTCGTCTCGTCTGATCTTGTACCGTACTGCCTTGTCTTGTAATTATGTTCTTGTCGTCTTGGCCCGACTTAAAGACCTGCCAGGCCAGCACAGGTGCCACGACACGCCGTTCTCGTCGCTGCGCGGGGACTGGAGGGATTCGTCCGCATTGCTTCAAGGGTTGCTGAAGGTGCCCCTGGCCCAAGGTGCTCCCCGCTTTTTGCTCTTTTTTTGGTGCCTCCGGGGCCCTCTCGGCCTCGCGAGTGGTGCCTCGGTGCTCTGGAAGCCGTGGGGGCCTCCGTGGAAATCCTGAGGGGCACCTCGGGCCAGGGGCATTTCTAGTGCAGCACCCGACTGTTAGGGGAAGACCCCCGTCGCCCGTTGCAACAGTTCCCCCCCTGCCTGTGGTGGAGGAGTGGGGAGGAGGAGGAGGAGGAGGAGGAGGAGGGAGGGAGGAGGAGGAGGAGAGGAGGAGGAGGAGGAGGAGGAGGAGGAGAGGAGGAGGAGGAGGAGGAGGAGGGGGGGAGGGAGGAGAGGAGGAGGGAGGAGGAGAGGAGGAGGAGGAGGAGAAGGAGAAGGAGGAGGGAGGAGGAGGAGGAGAGAGGAGGAGGGAGGGAGGAGGAGGAGGAGGGAGGAGGAGGAGGAGGAGGAGGAGGAGGAGGAGGAGGAGGAGGAGGAGGAGGAGCGAGGAGGAGGAGGAGGAGCGAGGAGGAGCGAGGAGGGGCGTGTGTAAAGTGAGGAGGGGGAGGAGGTGGGCGAAAGTATCTCCAGAGAAAAGAGAATAGCACCACCTCGATCCGTCTTGTGGCGGTCTGGAGATCTGGAGGCCGATAGGAAGAGGCCATCCGGGACCATATTGGACCGTCGCGTGCAACTTGATGCCTATCTGGGAGGCCGCCTCGCCTTCTCTTGTCCTGCAGAGGCAAAGGCGTGGGCGTGACACACCAGCGTTGTGGCCGAAAGGCAGTTGGAGGGGGAAGGCCTCCCCTGAGTCTGGACGGGGCTCAGGCAGAGCGTCCAAGATGGACGAATACGGCTCCAAGGTGGCCTCAGATAGCCAAAGGTGGCCTGCAAGATGCCACAATATTGTCTACTATGCCAGTCGGCATGCCTCCAAGAGGCCACGCGGCCGCCCTGAGAGATCACAGGTTGCCACGGAGGCTCCCAAGGGTCTCCCCGAGGGGCCAAACGCACTCAAACGCACATCAGTTTCACAGAACATTGCGTCTCACTTGTTTCCAGTGAGCCCCTGCTGCCTGAAGGTAGGTCTACGATCGCTCAGAAGATCCCCCAGACGGGCCCACAACGGCTCCAAGACGACCCCGGGGTCGCCCGGTAGCGCCCCAGGCAGAGAGCGCTCCAAGAGGATCCCAATACAGGATTTGTCGAAATATCTCTGGGGGAGGGGCTAATCTACGCAACTTCGTATGTATGAGCGAAATCATGGGATGACATACATCTGTCTCTCATATGTGCCATATTGTTGGGAAGCTTTTGAACCCATATGGCTCCAATATTGCCCACTGTGCCTTAACAATGCCTCCCAGATGACGCATTATTGTGCAGGTTGGCACAAACTGGCCTCCAGCATGCCTTCAAGAAGCCCCAAGACGGCCCCAAGTCGCCTCGGAGCCTACCGAGACGCCCCCCAAGAAGCCACACTATTTCAAACAACCAAGGTTTTGAAATGGAGTGTGGCGTCTCGTTTCTTCTCTTCGAATGCGCCTGTAAGGCCTCAGGATGGCTCCGTGATCTTCCGAGAGAGCTCCAAAAGGACCCTGGCTCCAAGACAGTCCCGGGAGCACCCACGGGCGCCCCAGGAGAGCCCCACGAGGGCCCCGTGAGACGCTTGCTGGGGCTCCGGCTGGGCGATGCTAAATCAATTCGCCCCCTTTGGTTGATCAGTGTCCTCCTCAAAGGCGGCCCTGAAAGGACCCCCGAGGCTTCGGCCCAAGAGAGCCCGAAAGGCATCCCCAATCGACGCAACAGCGCCCCCAAAATGGCCTCAACAACTCTTCAAGGGGCTCCCAGACCGAGAGATCCGCGAGGGCCGCCACGGTTGGCTCCTGGGTCTGTCCAGGCTGATCCCGAGCTCAAGCTTGACGGCTGCCCTTCTTTGTTCCACTGCATGCTCCTGCGCTTCCCTGATGGAGGTCACTCGCAGGGGGGGATCGTTTCTCGATGGCCTGGTGGGGATACGCGAGGCGTCGACGGATGGGGAGCAACGGGGATCATGAGAGAGAAAAAAGGAGGAGGTCAATGAGAAAGAGGAGGAGGAAGAGGAGGAAGATGAGGAGGAGGAGGAGGACAAGGGAGAGTACGAGGAGGAGGATGGGAAGAGGAGAATGGAAGGCGATGACGATGAGAAGGGTGATCAAGAGGACGAGGATGAGAAGAGAGGATCGGGAGAGGAGACAGACGAGAAGAAGGTTGATAGCATGAGACGTTATGTAGGAGGACGCCGGCGAGGAGGAGCAGGAGGAGGAGGAGGAGGAGGACGATTCTTAGGACGAGGAGGAGGAGGAACGAGGAGGTGAGGGATGCAGAGACAGAGACCGAGAGAGAGAGAGACAGAGCGAGAGAGAGAGAGAGAACAAACGAGCAAACATGGGGTGGAGGGTGGGGGGAGGGAGAGGGGGAAGCCAAAGAGGAGGACGAGGCAAAGGAGATGGAGGGACAGCAGGCGCGGGGAGGCAGCTTGCGCTCGCCGGGCACCAGCCCGTCGACGGTGAGGACCTCGCAGATCAGGCCCGCGTGCGAGGCGATGAGCGAGCAGGCCCCAAGGGCGGCCCGGCCCCGCCAGACGGAGCAGCCGGGGGAGAAGAGAGCTGCGTGCTCTCTGAGGTCGAGCTTTGCCGGCCGCACGCAGGGAGTGACCCCGGGTGAGAGTGACCTTCGGTGCGCGGCTTCTGGGGGTGCCGCGGGGGGGTCAAACACAAGCGCGCAAGACGCTACTCTCGCATCGCGCTCGGCGATCGGGGGACCCCAATGGGCCCGCACCAAAGATCACTCCGGCGAAAGGACACTCCTACGTGTAGCCGACTTTCTCTCGTCGTCCGAGATCGCACGGCCCCCTCGGGCCGAGGCGTGAGACGACGGCAGGATGAGGTTACGGTCGGAACAGGATGCATCGGTGATCTCTGAGAGCTGGCGGTTCTGGAGGATGCATGAGAGGCCGCGGCCGCTTCAGAGCGCTGCGGGCTGTTCTAAGAGCGTCCCAGAACGCTCTGGAGCCATTCGTCCCCATAGTTATCTGACGACCTCCCGTCTTCAGGGGGTCGAGACGGCCTCCCTCGCAGGGCTGCCCCTGCCTTCCCTTGCACCTCGCACGCTTTGTCAGGCCCTGGGCCCGCCAAGACCGCAGAAGACGAGACGAGACGAGACACCGGCCCCCCTTGGAAGGGGCCGAAATGCCCGGGGGCCTCACATCCTGGACAGAAGCACGGCGTCGGAGGCCTGGGCCGGGGCGTTTCCGGGGACGCCCAGGAGAGTTGGGCAACGCCTCCTAAGGGGGGGCGATTCAAGGGGAAGGGGGGGAGAAGAAAGGTGCACCTTGGGGCTTTCTGCAGCCCTCGCTGCCCCCCATGTGTCGCCCCCCTATTGCGCGTCCTCCGAGAAAGTTCCGAGGTTATTCTCCAGGGGGACTGGACAGCTCCCAGAGGGTTCTGGCCAGGCCCGATCACCCCCGGTGCGCATGCCCAGCCCTTCGGGGTATAGAGGGAGAGCTCTGACAGAGGGTGGAAGGAGGGATGCTGGGGGAGGGGGGTTGGGAGGAAGGAAGGGGAAGCGAAAGGCTTCGACGAGGATGAGGATGATGAGGCGGTGGAGGATAGGGAGAAGGGAATGAACCCAGCGAGACCATCATCAGGGGAAAGCTTCCAAGTAAGTAACTCAGCAAGGAAGGACGCAAGTAAGGAAGTGTGTCCTGCGGCGCATTGCCTGGCATTGCTCGGCATTGTCTTGCACTGCTCTGCACTGCTTGGCGTTGCTTGCGGTTGCTTCGCATTCTGCTTGGCACTGCTTGGCATGGCATGGCGTGGCACGGGAGGGAAGGGAAGGGCCAAACGCGGGGAACCGAGGACGGCCAGGACTGGGGAATCCGAGGAAGGAGGGCGAGGAACAAGACCAGGGTGAGGTCGGGCATGTCCTCCCACAGGTGGGTCTTGGAGGACAAATAGACAATTGTCAAACAATACTCGACTATAGTAAACAAATGATAGAAAAATCGTCCCCAGACTATTTAAACACGTATTTTTGGATGTTCCTCCTGTAGAGGGACAGGCCCGACTTAAGACCAAGGAACCCAGCGGGGAAGACCGCGGGCCGCCTCACAAAACAAAAACAGGCCCAGCGAGCGCCGGCCCTTCCCAGAAGAAGTAGAAAGACCCCTGGGCAAATCCCAACCGAGGATGGAGGAGGCGGAGGAGGGATAGGAGGATAAAAAGGATGAGGATGAGGAGGCAGAGGAGGGATGGGAAGATAAGAAGGATGAGGAGGAGAAGGAGGGTGGAGGAGGAGGAGGAGGAGGAGGACGAGGAGGAGGAGGAGGAGCAGGAGGAGGAGGACGCGAAAAAGAGGGATAGTCGGAGCAGGCGAGGGAGGAGGGGTAGGGTCCTCTAAGACATGCGGATAATCTCGAAAACTTCCCAAGCAATCCTTCCCCTCCCTTCCCCTCCTTCCTCCTGACGAGGCAGGAGGAGTGAGAGGAGGATGGGGGTGGGCACTCCATCTGGCCGGGCTGTTCCGAGCTTGGTGCCGCTCGATGCTCAGGCGCACCTCGTGGGCCTCGTCCTAGGAGGACTAACACCGGGCTCATACGCGTGACCCTCCCCCCGCCGTCCCACCGCCCTGTCTGTATCTCTCGAGCTGCTATGCCAGCACCCCTGATATCCACAAATGGGCCACGCGCTCGCGAAGCACAAGCGCCACGCTACCTCTGTAGCCGATTCCCGCCACCACTTCCTCCTCCCCCCACTTCCGACGTTCCTCGCGTGCGCTGGTCCACGATGAGGT
>CAUYUJ010007678.1:0-45103 GCA_963575745.1 Prorocentrum cordatum
GTATGATGATGATGACGATGACGATGACGATGACGATGATGATGATGATGATGATGATGATGATGATGATGATGATGATGATGATGATGATGATGATGGTGGTGGTGGTGGTGGTGATGATGATGCGGATGAGAATGATGCTGATGAAGCTGCTGACGATGATGGTGATGGTGATGGCGATGCTGATGCTGGTAATGATGATGATTCTGATTATGATGATGATGATGATGATGATGATGATGATGATGGTGGTGGTGGTGGTGGTGGTGGTGATGGTGATGGTGATCGTGATGATTATGTTGCTGCTGTTGCTGCTGATGACGATGACGATGACGACGACGATGCCGACGACGATGATGATGGCTATGATGATGATGATGATGATGATGATGATGATGATGATGACGGTGATGATGATGATGATGGTGATGCTGATGACGATGATGATAATGATGATGGTGGTTGTGGTGATGGTGGTGGTCATTGTGATCATGATAAGGGTAATGGTGATGATGGTGGTCGTGGCGGTGGTGGCGATGACGCTGATGATGGTGATGTGATGATGTGATGATGGAGGTGGTGGTGATGCTGCGGACGCTGAAATTAGTATGACCATACTAATGTTGATGACGATGGTGACGATATTGACGAGGACGATGAATACGACGATGAATAGTATGATGATGAGGAGGATGATAAGGATGAACATGATTGGTGATGCTGATGATGATGGTGATGACGATGATGATGCTGATGCTGATGATGATGGTTATGATGGTATTAATGCTGATGATGATGATGAGGAGGAGGAGGAGGAGGAGGAGGATAAAGATGATGTTGTTGTTGATAATGCTGATGATTATTTTGGCGCTTTCTGCTGATGCTGGTTCTTCTGCTGATGGTAATGGTGATGAGAATGAGGGGAGGAGGAGAGGAGGAGGAGGAGGAGGAGGAGGAGGAGGAGGGCGGAGGCAGGAGCAGATGGGAGCAGGAGGAGGAGAGGAGGAGGAGGACCAAGGAGGGAGGAGGAGGAGGAGGAGGAGCAGGAGGAGGAGGAGGAGGAGGAGGAGGATTGCACTGTGGACTGTGCTGGGTGCAAGGGCCGCCCCCTGGGAGCGGCGGGGGGGGGGGCGGGGGAGGACCCCACCTGTTCGGGCGGGCTCTGGCTTCGGGCCTGAGATGCGCCACAAGGAGAGGCATGGGGGGAGTGTGCAGCTCACGGTCGGAAACTTCAGCTCAGCGTGTCGCTCCGCCTTTTCTGGCCCACCACGGCTCGGCGCGACACGCTGACCTCGTCCCAGTCCCCAGGCGTCCACGTCCCGAGCCTTGCCTTGCCTCCCGCCACGCGGAGCGTAGCGACACGTCATGCGGTTGCAGGGCATACTGTGTTCCCAGGTTTACCGCCGCGACGCGCTAAGCGAAAGTTCCCGACCTTATCACGTTCCCTATGTTGATTAGCTCATGGTCTTCACGTGCCCCTCCTTATCTCCACAAAGTGTTCAGTTTAGCCAGTGCACTTGCGGGCTAATCGTCTTTACTTGCACGCATTCGTCGCCCATGCTTGTACCATGTGGTTCCTGGTTTGGCATGGTTATTGTGCATTGTGCAAAGGCCTTGGCGCCGAAGTCGGAGTCAACATTTTGTCATCGACGACACGATCTGATGATCACCTTCTGGGCGACGTAAAGAGCGGCATAGGGGGAGGAAGGGGAGCAAGAAGAGAAGGACTAATTAGGGGAGAGAGGAAGAGGAACGGAGAAGGTAAAACAGGTAAAGGCCAGGGAGGCGATAAGCCGTACACACATATACAAGTGGCACGTGTGTGCCTCGGCTCATACAAAAAACTGAAAGGGCGTTTGGAATAGGAAAACACCATGACGGCGGGATCGGAGATGGAGCAGGGGAACCCCAGAGGCCCCCAACACACCCCCGATCCCTGAGAGGCCCCAAAGAGACCCCGACGAGGCTCCAAGAACAGCCCAAGAGAGCCGCGAAAGCCGTCCCGAGAGAGTCCAAAGAGGGTAACATCGTTGATTTCCATGGTTGTTCTAATGTGTTTCGCCTTCTCACGTTTTCCCGCTTCCAACCCTCGAAGATCGAGGATCTGTTGGGAAAAAACGAAATTCCCAGAAGTCCCTCTTTTTTTCAGAGTGGGACTCCGACTCAGAGATGCCACGCATCCCTTGACATCTGGCAGGCACCGCGCCTCCCGGCTTCCTGGGGGGCCCCCAAGACGCCCAAGGACAGCTCGAGACGATCCCAAGGAGCCCCCAGAACGTGAAGAACGGCCCAACACGCTCCTGCGCAGCCCGAGACACCCTTCCGACGGCTCTCCAGGCCTCCAGGAGGCCTCCAGAACCCCCAGGGGGTCCAGAAGATGACACACCCCTGAGGGGCCCGGCTAACAAAACCCGCGAGGCACAAACAAAAAACAGCGCCGAACAGCGCCGATGAACTGGACAAAAATGGGAATCCCACAATTCCTTTTTTTTTTCAAGTTTGGCCCCCCTGTCTACTCTTGCACAACAGACCACACTTCAGACCCCCTCACCTCTGAACAAAAAACAGGAAGCCTTTGAGGGCCCCAAATCGTTGAATACTTAAAGGGAATTCATAATTTCTGCGTTTCCGCACTTCCCCTTCCATACGATTCCGAGGCTTGCGCAGGGCCTCCAAGGGAGTCCCTGGACGCAAGAAGCGACCAAAATGAGATTGCATGAGTTGGCCGATTAAGCCTAGCTATAATTTGAGCGCGCGCGAAGCGCGCGCGATGGTTCTAGTTCATATATATATATATATATATACATATGTATATATATGTATATATACATATGGATACACGTACACACTGATAAAATCCAGATGAGAACGTAACAAACTGAGAGCCCCGTGCACTTGAGTCAGGACCAGGTCGAAGAAGAATAAGCACTTTCATACACTACAGTTCGGAGGTCTGCGCAGATTTCTGGGGTCTGCGCTGGACCCCCTCCTCGCTGGCCCGATCCAAGAAATTTGCGCGGACCTTCGAAGGCTTTTGGTCATATAATTGATCTGCTCCTCTAGGAGACGATGAGGAGGAGGAGGAGGAGGAGGAGGAGGAGGAGGAGGAGGGTGGAGGGTGGAGGGTGGAGGGTGGCGGGTGGAGGAGAACCATCGATGGAGCAGGGCCTTCCGCCGCCCCGAAGCAGAAGGAAGGGTGGAGAAGGAGAGAAGGAGGGAGGAGGAAGGAGGAGGCGGAGAGGAGGGAGGAGGTCGAGGAGGAGGACGAGAGGGGCGGAAGAAGAGGAGGAGGGAGGTCGGAGGAGAGAGGGATGTGGGCGGAGATGAGAGGAAGAGGAGGAAGAGGAGGAGGAGGAGGAGGAGGAGGAGGAGGAGGAGGAGGAGGAGGGCGGAAGAGGGGGAGAAAGTGGAGGAGCAGGACGAGGGAGGAGGAGGAGGAGGAGGAGGAGGAGGAGGAGGAGGAGGAGGAGGAGGAGGGCGCTTCGCCTCCCCCCCTGGAGGCGCCACCAGCATGGCGCCCGCAGGGGAGGGCGGGGCTCCCCGCCCGGCGCGGCTGCACTTCATAGACTGGCTGCGGCTGCTGATGGCTCCAACCGACGACCACGACCACGACGACGACCACGACCACGACAACCGCGACGACGATATCCTTGATGTCGACCGTCGACCACGACCACGACGACGACCACGACCACGACAACCACGACGACGATAGCCTTGATGACGGCCACGACGATGACCATGATGACCCATGACCCTCTTCCCAGAAGAAGCTCTCCGTCGCACCACCAGACGGGACGGGGAGGGCGGCTGTGGTGTGTCGCTGGAGATTCCTGCGTGGCCTATGACCCCGAAGCTCCAGATGCTCTTCCGACGACACGGACGGACGGAGGGCATCTCGTTTTCAGGATGTGTTTCTCGCCATAGTTCCGGGCACATTCGTGTTACACGCTTCCAAAGCTAATCGGACGGAGCGCGGCACGTTTTGAACACGTGGCTGTCGCCGTAGCGTGTCGCAGAATGTGGGTAGACAGAAGGATGGATGGACGGCGGCCCTGTTTGAAAATTTGGTTTCCGCCAGAGTTATGTTCCACAGCCAGGATCTAAATCATTTGCAGTGCAAGTGTACAGCGGAGGGTGAACGGTTTTTCTTTCAGAACGAGGCGGTCGTTTGAGGGCCTCCCCCGCTCGTTGTCCAAAAGTTTCTAATCGCAAGTGGCGCACGGATGGACGGCGGTTGTCCCTCGCCCGCCTGTGTGTTGGATCTTTGTTTCGAATTTGCAGCGCCACGCGTCTCCCTCCTCTCCCTCCCCCCTCCTCTCCCTCCTCTTCCTCGGTACACCCCTCATACGTTTCCTGCCTCCCAGGGAGCTCCGCCGAGGGCCACAGCGGATGCGCCCGCATAGCGCCGCCGCTTCTCCATGTCGGCACAGCCCTTCACACGTCTCCTGCCTCCCAGGGAGCTCCGCCGAAGGCCCCAGCGAGGGTGTCCGCATGGCGCCGCCGCTGCTCAATTTCGGGACACCCCTCACACGTTTCCTACCTCCCAGGGAGCTCCGCCACAGGCCCCAGCGGGGGTGTCCGCATAGCGCCGCCGCTGCTCAATTTTGGCACACCCCTTCCCACGTTTCCTGCCCCCCCAGGGAGCTCCACCGATGGCACCAGCGGTTGCGTTCGCATGGCGTCCCCGCGCGCATTTCGGCACACCTCTTCACACGTTTCCTGCCCCCCAGGGAAGCTTTACTTATGGCCGCTGTGGGTACGTCCGCGTGGCGCCCCCGCGTCCATTTTGGCACACCGCTCACGCGTTCCCAGCCCCCCTAGGGAGCGCCACCTATGGCCCCACTGGGTGCGCTCGCGTGGCGTCGTGAGAGTGTGTGCGTGAGGCAGAGTGTCAAGCGTGGTTTGACGTAGTTGGCGAAGCGTTCATGGGTACCGCAGGCCCCTCAAAGTATTCTTGTGAATTTGGTGGTCCTGTTCAGAGTTGCCTCTTTTTGAGGATGGGTTGGGTTCTTCGCCAGGCGAATTTCAAAGCGGGGCTCTCGCTGCACATGCCCCTGCACAGCATGCCACGTCCCCCTTTGCACGTCAGATCATCTTGCCGTGAAAGTGGAGGTCGTACCCGTTTCAAGCCGTGGCTCCTGTCGGAATGGTCGGCCGTTGGCGCTGAGGACGGGGCTTTAGAGGGGAGGGTGTTGGGCACCATCGTTTTTTCCCCAAACAGCTTGCTGAACGGGGTGCTGTTGTGATAGAAGCTAACTCCGGCCGAGGGAATTCAAAGCAGAGACCTCCTCACAAAATTTGGTGGTCCGGGCCGTTTCGCCTGAGACATCCTCGCAACTCTCGTTTCTGAGTTGTCCGGGATTGTGCGTTTCGCGTGAGACATCCTCCAAACTCTGAGCTCCCAGATGCCGCGCGAGAGGTTGTCCGGCCCGTTTCGCCTGAGACATCCTCCAAACTCTGAGCTCCCAGATGCCGCGCGAGAGGTGGTCCGGCCCGTTTCGCTTGAGACATCCTCCGAACTCTGAGCCCCCAGATGCCGCGCGAGAGGTTGTCCGGCCCGTTTCGCCTGAGACGTCCTCGAAACTCTGAGCTCTGAGATGCCGCGCGCGAGGTGGTCTGGCGCGTTTCGCCTGAGAAATCCTTTTAATTCTGAATTCTGGGATGCCGCGCAAGAGGTGGTCCAGCCAATTTCGCTTGAGACATCCTCGAAACTCTGGGCTCCGAGATGCCGCGCAAGAGGTGGTCCAGCCCGTTTCGCTTGAGACATCCTCCAAACTCTGAGCCCTGATATGCCGTGCGCGAGGTGGTCCGGCCCGTTTTGCCTGAGACATCCTCGCAACTCTGCGCTCTCTGATGCCGCGCGAGAGGTGGTCCGGCCAGTTTCATTTGAGACATCCTCCAACCTCTGAGCCCCGAGATGCCGCCCAAGAGGTGGTCCAGCCCGTTTCACTTGAGACATCTTTGCATTTTTTCATTCCCAGATGCCGCGCGAGAGGTGGTCTGGCCCGTTTCGTCTGAGACGTCTTCGAAACTCTGAGCTCTGAGATTTCGCGCGCGAGGTGGTCTGGCGCGTTTCGCCTGAGACATCCTCACAATTCTGAGTTCTGGGATGCCGCGCAAGAGGTGGTCCAGCCCATTTCGCGTGATACATCCTCGCAACTCTGACCTCGGAGATGCCGCGCGCGACGTGGTCCAGCCCGTTTCGCCTGAGACATCCTCCAAACTCTGAGCTCTGAGAAGCCCTGCGCGAGGTGGTTTGGCCCGTCTCGCCTGAGACATCCTCGCAACTCTGAGCTCTGAGATGCCGTGCACAAGGTGGTCCGGCCCTTTCGCACAAGACATTCTCGCAGCTCTGAGCTCCCAGATGCCGCGCAAGAGGTGGTCTAGCTTGTGGGCCCGGAAAACCACATGTTACATGTTACATATCACCCCTGGGACCCTGTGAGCCCCAGGAGGCACCCTGCCAGGAGGCCCCAGAGGCCCCAGAGAGCTTCAGGAGGCCGCAGGACGCACAGGACAGGCCCCAGGGGTCAGCAGGAGATTCCCAGGAGGCTCCCAGGAGGCCCCAGGAGGCCCCCTTATCAGAACGTGTCAAGTTAATACACATCCGGTGTCGATTCGTTGATTGTCCTGCTCTTGTGCCCCCCCCCAATTTTTGGGGGCCCAGACGGCCACATGTTAGATGTGGGAGCAGAGGCTTCAGGAAGCCCCAGGTGGGGTCCAGGAGGCCACAGGAGGCCAAGGAGGAAGCCACAGGAGGTCCCCAGGAGGCCTCAGGAGGCCCCAGGAGGCCCCCGCAACTCGGAGCTCTGAGACGCTGCGCTCGAGGTGGTCCGACCCGTTTCGCCTGAGACTTCCTCCCAGTCGCCCGAGACATCGTCGCAACTCTGGGGTCCGAAATGCCGCGCGCGAGGTGGTCCAGCCCGTTACGCTGGAGACATCCTCGCAACTCTGGGCTCCTAGATGCCGTTCGGGATAAAGAGGAGGTGGAGGAGGAGGAGGAGGAGAAGGAGGAGAAGATGGACGGGAGAAGGAGGAGGAGGAGGATGTGGATGAGGGAGCAGGCAGGAGGAGGGGGAGGAGGAGGAGGAGGAGGAGGAGGAGGAGGAGGAGGAGGAGGAGGGAGAAGGAAGGGAGTTGCAGGAGAAGACCTAACGGGAAGCGAGTGTGACGTGGACTTGTCAGAACGTGTGCGAGAGGTTGTCTGGCCCGTTTCGCTTGAGCCATCCTCACAAAGCGAAGCTCGAAGATGTTGAGCGCGAGATGGTCTGGCCCGTTCTGACGAAGACATTTCGTAGCACAGGGGCTCCAATCACAACCTCTCTGATTCCTTCTCCCGCCTCCCTCTTCCCGCTTCCCGCTTGGCTCCTCTTCCCTCCTCCCTCCTCCCGCCTCCCGCCTCCCGCTGCTGCGCCTCTGCCTCCGCCTCCCCGTCCCCGCCGTCGTCGTTTCTGCCGCCTCAGCATCCGTCATGCGCGCCCTGCCTTCCGCCCTATCATGTGCAACCATCATGTTATCATGTTCTAACATGCCATGCCAGCCCGCACCGGACGGGCACGCAATCGACCTTGGAAACCGCAATGGGTGGAAAAACCCTGTTTGGGGATACTGCACTCCGGCTATAATCCCAATCATCTTGTGGTGCTGAGCCCTCGTTTTGAATAGACAGCGCTCCTCACTCCTCTTTCCTCCTCCCTCCGCCCATCACTGCCTCGGCTCTCCGAATGCCAAGCATTTCGGCACACCACTCACACGTTTCGTGGCCCATCGCGAGCTCCACCGAAGGCCTCAGTGGTTGCGCTCGCATGACACCACCTCGCCCAATTCCACACGCTCCTCATACGTTTCGTGACCCCATGTGGAGCTCCACCGAAGGCCCCAGTGGTTGCGCTCGCAAAGCACCACCGGGCCCGTTTCGGCACACCCCTCACGCGTTTCGTGGTCCATCGGGAGTTCCACCGAGGGCCTCAGTGATTGCGCTCGCATGGCACCACCGCGTTCATTTCGCCGCACTCCTGACACGTTTCGTGGCCCCACCAGTTTCGCTCGCATGGCACCACTGCCCCCATTGCGGCACACCCCTCACGCTTCGTGGTCACATGGGGGGCTCCACCGAGTGCCCTAGTGGCTGCGCTTGCGTGGCACCACGGCACCGACCCATATCGGCACCCCCCTCACACGTTTCGTGGCACCGCGGGAAGCTCCACCGAGGCCCTCAGTGGCTGCGCTCGCATGGCACCACCGCGCCCAATGCGGGGCACCTGTCACACGTTTCGTGGCCCCGTAGGACCGCAAGCCCCCAGCGGTTGCGCTCGCACGGCGCCACCGCCCCCATTGCGGCACATCTCTCACACGTGTCGTGGTCACATGGGGAGCTCCACCGAGGGCCCCAGTGGCTGCGATCGCATAGCACCACCACGCTCATTCCGGCACACCCCTCAAACGCTTCGTGGCCGCAAAGGGAGCTTCGACGAGGGCCCCAGTGGCAGCGCTCGCATGGCACCAACGCGCCCGTTTCGGCGCACCTGTCACACCTCTTCGTGGCCCATAAGGAGTTCCACCGAGGGCCCCAGTGGCTGCGCTCGCATGTCACCAAATCGCTCCATCCCCCCACCTTCCTCGTCCCATCCCTGCCATCCCTGCATCTGCCCTCCGCAGGTAAAACATTTCGGCGCACCCCTCACACGCTTCGTGGCCCCATAGGGAGCCCCACCGAAGTCCCCAGAGGTAGCGCCCGCATGGCACCACCACGCCCGTTTCGGCACACTCCTCACACGCATCTTGGCCCACAGGGAGCTCCACCGAAGGCCCCAGCGGCAGCGTCCGAATGTCACCACCAGGCCTGTTTCAGCACATCCCTCACACGCTTCGCGGTCCCAGTCTACTGAAGGCCCCTGTGGCAGCGCCCGCATGGCACCACCGCACCCGTTTTTGGCACACCCCTCACACGCTTCGTGGCACCATACAGGGGTCCACCTCGGACTCCAGTGGCAGCGTCTGCATCGCACCACCGCGTACGTTTCGGCACCCTTCGCACCTTTCGTGGCCCCATAGTGAGCCCCGCCTAAGGCCCCAGTGTCAGCGTCCGCACGGCATCGCCGCGCCCATTTCGGCGCACCATTCACGCGTTTCGTGGCCCCACAGGGGGCTCCTTTTAAGGCTCCAGAGAACCACCACACCCGTTTCGGCACACCTCTTACACGTTCCGTGGCCCCACATGGAGCACGCGTTTCGGCACACCCGTCACACGCTATGTGGCCCCAGAAGGGGGCTCCACCGAAGGCCCAGGTGGCAGCGCCCGCATGGCACCACCGCGCCCGTTTTCGCACACTCCTCACACGTTTCCTGGCCCCATAGGAAGTTCCACCGAAGGCCCCAGTGGCAGCGCACGCATGGCACCGCCGAGCCCATTTTGGCACACCCGTCACACGTTGCGTGGCCCCCATAGGGAGCTCCACTGGAGGCTGCAGTGGCAACGCTTGCATGGCACCACCGCGCCCACTTCGGCACACTCCTCACACGTTTCGTGGCCCCAGAGGGAGCTCCATCCGCGTGGCACCGCCGCACGCGTCTCGGCACACCCCTTACACGCTTCGCGACATCATAGGGAGCTCCACCGAAGGCCAGTGGCAGCGCCAGCATGGCACCGCCGCGCCCTTATTGGTACACACCTCAAAGTTTTCGTGGCGCCATAGGGCTGTCCACCGAAGGCCCAAGTGGCAGCGCCCGCATGGCACCAGCACAGCGATTTAGGCCCACCCCTCATAGTTTCCGCTGCCCCACAGGGAGCTTCACCAAAGGCCCCAGTGACAGCGCCCGCATGGCACCGCCGCGCCCGTTTCGGCACACCCTTCACACGCTTCGTAGCCTCACCGGGAGCTCCACCGAAGACGATATTCACACCCGCAGGACTCACAACTGCATATGATTGGGTCCTTCGCCAGGATACTTGTCCTTCCCACGAAGAAGAAGGAGCAGCACACACATTAAATTTAGGAGCTCCGCGCGGACTTCTTGGATCGGCGCTGTGCCACCCTGGCGCCGCCTCCAGCGCAGCCCCTGGCGCGCTCCGTGAGCCTGGAGGGGGTCCAGCGCCCATCCAAGAAATCCGCGCGGACCTTCGAACGTTTATGTATATGCTGATTACCCTTCTTCGATTATCTTCCTCATGCTCCTCAGTCTCCTCCTCGCTCTCCTCTTCTTCCTCTTCCTCCTCTTCTTCCTTCTCCCCGGAGATATTACGCTGCGACAAACATGCAGCATCGCGAACAACACACAACCGAAGCATAGACCCAATATGTTTGCTACGGCTTTCGATCCGGACCGAGCTGTGATGGTCCCGTGCGCCGACACCGAGCGAGACTGCCTGGTGTGAAAAGGTAGGAACGCCCAGATCTCAAGGTCCTCCTCCTCTCCCTCCTCCTTCTCTCCTCCTCCTCCTCCTCCTCCTCCTCCTCCTCCTCCTCCTCCTCCTCCTCCTCCTCCATCCTTCGCGGGTTCTCGGCGTCATCTTCGCCCACACGTGCAAGAGTGGCGTCACGCGCAACGGCCTGAACGACTCGTGGATGATCGATGACCGCACGCTCTGGGACCACAGCGGCTACAGGGCGTTCTTCCCCGATCGGGGAGGCCCGTGGCGCCAGAAACCCAGACCCCCCGTTCCCCCTGAGCCCCCCCGCGGAGGAAGGAGGAGGAGGGGGTTAGCCGCACCGGGCGGGGATCCGGAGCAGGAGCAGGGGTGCGGGGAAGAGGGAGGATTGGAGCAGGGGGAGGGGGGAGGAGGGATCAGGATCAGGATCCCCAGAGCCCCTCGCGCGTCGGGGCAAAGGTCACGACGGACGGGCTCTTGCCGTCTTCGGCCTCCGGGGGCCCTCGCCGGGCCCCGGGGCCGTCAAGTGGCAGCTCGGGAGGAAGAGCTGGTCCAGGGGAGTGGATCGAGACCTTTTGGGCTCCACGCTGTGAGGAGGCCACGGCGTCTCGCCAAAGGTGCCCCTGGCCCCAGTGTGTGTCGCCAGTACCTCACCGTCGTATCACGAACCCATCACCACAACCGGCGGTCATATGATGTTTTTCCGATCCCCGCGGGCCCGACCCGGACGGCCAGCCAGCCGACCAGCCGAGTCGAGGCGTGAGAGACGGGGGTCAGTGCAAGCGGGGGTCAGTGAGAGCCAGGGTCCTGCAGAGCCAGGGTCCTGCAGAGCCAGGGTTAGCACTGACCCAGGCTTGGCTGCAGGAGCCTGCAGGATGCTGCAGGATGAAGGTCTGACTGGCCCGGGTTCTGGATTGACCTGGGTCAAAGGTCCCCGACAGAGCGCTTCCAAAGGAGGAGGGAGAGATTGAGAGAGAGAGAGAGAGGAAGAGAGAGCGAGAGGGAGTGAAACGGGCGCAGCTGCAGCTTCTGGTGCTTGTCCCCTGGACCCCCTGTGGGACCAGAGAAGAGCACACGAGGAAGTACAGGAAAAAGCCGGGGAATTGGGGTTGTGTCGCCTCCGTTGCGTCAGTCTGCCCGTGCCCCCTTGAGCGCTTGCCCTCGCTGGCCTGAGGTGGTGGGCAGGGCAGTCGGCCCCACCGGCCAGCCGACCAGCAAGCGGGGCAGCAGTCGCCGAGCGCGTTCCACTACTTGCGAAGTGCCTACTCGCAAACGTCCGAACAACGCATGTCCGTTTTCGATGTAATTGATCGTAGATCCCCCGCGGCGGATCTGGGCCATTTGCGAGTAGTTAGATCTGGGCCATTTGCGAGTAGTTACTTTGCGAGCAGTGGACCGCGCTCGTCTAAGCAGGCTGTCCTTGATCCTGGCAGGCTTTGCGCCAGCCAGCGAGCCACTGGCTCAGCAGCTCGATGTCTGCGCCTCGCCGCGCCGTCTGTGCCGGCGCGCGGCCTTGTGGCTTGGGGAGGGCGCCTCGGCCACCAGGGTAAACGCCGCCTCTGGCCTCGGTGGGTTTCCCGTGGGCCTGCCGCGGTGCCTGCTTTCTCTGCCTGGAGCGCGGGGCGCAGGGTTGGCCGTGGGCTTGCTGTGGTGTCGGCATCGGCCACTTGGGCGCGTCGAGAGCAAACGGCGCGGCGGCTTGGCACATGCAGCGAGCATGTGCAATTTCAATCTCAGCACGCAGGCTTCCCAACGGGGTTCTTACGATCAGTTACGAAGGCAGATTCATCATTTCTCCTCCGTCCTCCTCCCTCCCCATCGTAGCCATTTTCGCTCAAGCCATTTCGACCCAAGCTTGTAACCTCACGCTGCGGAACGCGCTGTTCTCTGATGCGACCCCTGGTGCTCTCGGCAGCAGCTGCGGTGCTCCTGCAGCAAGCCTCGCTGCCTCGTGCAGCCCCAGATGCGAAGACGACCACTGTCGCGGGCGTCCCGCATGGCGGCGCGCAGTGTGCGACGGCGTGGGATTGCGCCCTCGGTGGCGTGTGCGATTCTGGGCAGTGCAAGTGTGACGTTTGGTTCACTGGTGGCAATTGCACGCTCCTCAACCTTGCACGCGCAAGGCGGAACAATGGTTTCAACATGACGGGGCTTGGCTGGTCTTCGTGGGGAGGCCACGCGGTGCCTGACGAGCAGGCGAACGGCTGGGTCGGCCTCTTCTCATTGATGGCGGACAAGTGTGGCCTCAGAGACTACCACAGCAACAGCGAAAGCATCATGGCGTTTGCGCAGGAGGTGGACGGCCCGTACACGTTGCGCGAACCGTCAGACCCAGACGCAGCAGCAAATGTGGCGGTGCCACCACCGTCGCATTGCACGCAGATCAAGAGGCATCCAAGCGGCGAGTATCACTTGTGGCACATCTTTGCCGGTGGTATGGACAACGGCTCCTCGAGAGATCCGCAGCCGGCCCGCAAGAGCTGCAGCTCTGGCCCGGGATCCAGATCCAGCTTGCCGCCCCAGGAGGCGGGAGGCTTCCAGCAGCAGCTGTTCATCCACACCTCGCGCACTCCGCGGGGGCCGTGGAGCCAGCACGGCACGCCAGTCGAGATAAGGACCGTGCGAGGCACGACGGCGGTCCAGGCCTCGTGCGCGGCGCCGTACTACTTCCAGAATGGCTCCGCTCTCGCGGTCTGGGGCGGCGGCGCCTGCCCGCAGGGCTGGGGCGGCACGGGCGGTGCCCACGGCGGGGGCGTGGGCTGCCTGTGGGCTGCCGCTGCGGCGCAGTGGCAGGGCCCCTACCGGCAGCTGGGGGGCCCTCCGGGAGACCCGGTGACGCACCCGGAGAACGAGGACCCAGCAATCTTCATGGACCTCCGAGGAGGGCAAGGTATACCCATGCCGCTACCATTCGCCCCTTCTCCCCGTCAGGGGGGCTCCTGGGCAGCCCTCGTTGGCACCGCTGGATTCGGCCCGAGATCCTGGTCAGAATGCGCCCTGGGAGAGGCCCGGGGAGCAGAGTCAACCCGCATAGTGTAAGGATGGGCCGTGTTCCCAAGGGTACCCTTGCATCCTGGCCTCCTCGGTCCATCCTTGGCCACTTTCGTTGGCCGCGCCCCGCTCGACAAGCTTGGAACGAGGCCTCCAGGGCCCTTGCACCCTCACCGCGCCTCCTCATGAGCCGGGCCGGCTGCAGCAGCATCGCGCCTCCTTCGGCTCCCCCAGGACCCCCGCGGCAACTTCCACATGCTCACCAACGTCAACACCGGGCACCGCCGGTGCGGCTCCGGGGTGCCCTGCGGCGGCCACGCGTGGAGCGAGGACGGCGTGACGTGGTCCGACACCTTCGTGGGCGCCTTCGGCCCCGAGGTGCTCATGGAGGACGGGAGCGCTCGGAGCCTCGGCTACGTGGAGCGGCCGCAGGTTGCCCAGGAGGCACCCGGCGCTCCGCCCCTGGCGCTGTTCCTGGCCGCGGGGCCGAGGTACCTGGAGGCGCCCACGCTGACCTGGGCCCAGCGCTTCTGCGACCGGGGCCCCATGGAGGCCGGCCTGTGCGGCTTCATGGGCGGTCTCCCGCTCGGGGCGTCCGCGCCGGAGCCGCGGGTGTTCGTGTGACGGCGACCTGCGCGAGGAGGCGGAGGTGCCCCTCTGTCGGGGAGGGCTGCAAGGCGGCAGCCGGCGGTGCTCCCAGGCGAGGACGGCGACCTGCACTTGCGCGCTCTAGCCAGCACGGTGCGCGCGCTCTGTTGGCGGCGCGCTGTGTCGCGGCTCGGGCAGCGCCGTCGCTGACAGCGCGAGAAGGGGGGCATTTGCGCACTGCCTCCTCTTCCTCCTACCGTAGGCCTACCACCTCTCCTTCTCTTCTGATCACCGTCGTCGCCATCATCGTGTCACCTGCGATCCTCATCATCCCAGCATCGTCGTCATCGTCACCGTCGTTGTTCCCAACATAGCCATGTCTGTCAATTGATCCCCATGTCCTCGATTGCGTTCTCGTTCACAATGTCCTTGCATGGCTTTCTTGTTGCACATGCTCCTAATTTTCTGGGCTCGTTGTTCCATGTATCCCTGCACGGGGTCATCGTTCCCAAGCCTCCTGTGTGAGGGTCCTCGTTGGGAATACAGCCGGGGGGGGGGGGCATGCCAAGAAACATTTTGCATTTTGCCAGGATGCCCTGGGATTATTGGGGCTCGATGGGCCTACGATGAAAAGCCGAGGCTGTTCCACAAAACGGCTCCAGATTCCCAACGACAGCCCTCGGGTTGTCGGGGCCGGGCTTCTTGTGGAGGGCCTCTCGTGGCCGAGCCCCCGCCGTGGAGCCCTCATTGCTCCTCCGTCTCCCCTCTCTCCCTCTCCAGGTCGCGCGTGCGTCCGCCTCCCCTGGCACCCCTGGGGAAAGCGCCGCTGTTCCTGCTGTCTGAGCTCCCAGGGAGCCCCCAGCGCAAAGGGGGGTCACGGGCGCGGGATGGGATGCCAGACCCTGGAAGGCGTCGTCGGCATGAGTGTAGTCATGATTTCGGTTGGTGTCAGCAATTACTGCCGTTGTGGGCATGCTGCGTTCAGACTTGCATGGGTCTGGATGTTCATGCACCAATCGAGCATACTACGCACGCAGTTATCCATGTATAACTACATATATATAGAGAGAGATGGGTATGTATCCGGGGATGATTGATGGTTGATGGCTGATGCTTGGTGATTCATGTTCGATGACTGATGGTGATGGTGATGACGACGACAGCGACGTTGATGATGATGGCGATGATGATGCTGATGATGATGCTGATGATGATGATGCTAATGATGCTGATGCTGATGATGATCATGATGCTGCTGCTGATGATGATGATGATGAGGATGATGATGGTGGTGGCGGTGGCGGTGGAAGTGGCGGTGGCGGCGGCGGCGGTGGTGGTGGTGGCACCTGCATACAGTCATCGGGCGCTGAAGCGCCTCCAGACATGAAAACTACTCTTCAGGGAGGGTCCGGCCACCTGAAGTCGGACTCCTTGGCCCAGAACGAATCTTCAGGCCCCCCCCGGTCACGTCTACCTCGCCCTGCTCGTTAGGGGCAGCGCCATAATTACGCCCCGCCCCTCACGTCGTCCCCCGTGCAGGCTGCACGGGCGCCCGTTCGTGTACCATGATCTCGGCCTCATCACCTTCTTGGCATCTCTTCGCAGCTCGCTCGGCGGGCTGGCATGCAATGCTGGTGACTGCATGCGTGGGGAATGATGAATACGGGTCAGATGGGCCCCCCGGACACGTGTGGCCACCCAGCTGAGTCGAATTAACCCACCACTCCACGAATTACTCCGTGTCGCAATGGACGATGCGAGGGGACCTCGTCAGCTCCAACAGCTCCCGGCCCGCCGTGCGTCGATCAGCTCCAACAGCTCCAACACCTTCTTGGCATCCACCTTCTGATGCATGCATGTGGATCGGCGCATCGGCCAGCACACCGGTGTACTCCGCCCCGTCCTCGGTCAACGGGATCACCGCGGGGTCGCTGGGAAGCACCTGAACGACTTCCATGCAAGCAGTGGTCATCACGCTCTCTTGATGACAAGCTCCTGGAGAAAGGCCTTCGCGGAGAGCACCTCCCTCTTGCCATGCATGCCTCTGGCGCCGGTGTGCCCGAAGCTGTTGATGCCGATGCCGTACACATGCCAGCGGCCACCCGAGCCTCATTGCCGCGCCCCACGCCACCATGCGCCCGCTTCGGCCGCCCTGGCTGGCGCTGTTCCCTGGAGTGCGGGGTTGAGCTCCGTAGGTGGCCGCCTTGCGCCAACATGATGATGACGATGATGATGATGATGATGATGATGATGATGATGATGATGATGATGATGATGATGATGATGATGTTCGTGATGACGATGATGAAGATGATGATGATGATGATGATGATGATGATGATGATGATGATGATGATGCTGATGATGGTGATGGTGGTGGTGATGGTGATGGTGGAAGTGGTGGTGATGGTGGTGGTGGCGATAGTAGTGATGGTTGTGATAGTGGTGATGGTGGTGATGGTGGTGATGGTGGTGATGGTGGTGATGGTTGTGATGGGTGTGATGGTGGTAGTGATTGAGGTGATGGTGGTGATAGTGGCGATGTTGAGCATGAGTATGAGCATGATCATGACCATGATGACGATGATGACCATGATGATCACGATGGTCATGATAAGCATCATGATCAGGATCATGATGATCATGATGCTGATGCAGGTGCAAATGCGAATGATGACGGCATCGATGATGCGATGTTGACGATGATGACGATGACGATGACGTTGATGACGACGACGACGGTGACGATGCCGATGACGGTGACGGTGGCGATGACGATGACGATGATGATGACGATCAGGATCATGATGTTCACCATGATCATGATCATGATCACGATGCTGATGTTGGTGATGATGACGCTGATGTTTCAGATGATGCTGATCGCGAGGATAATCGTGTTCGTGATCATGATCAAAAGCTCATCTTGATGCTGCGAATGATGCTACGACTGCAAAGATGACAGCAAAAATCACGACGACGACAGCGACGACGATGATGATGATGATGATGATGATGATGCTATTCATGCTGATGTTGATGGCGATGGTGGTGGTGATTGTGATGATGGTGCTGTTACTTTGGGTGGTGGTGGTAGTTGTGGCGATGGTGATGATGATGATGCTGATGATGCTGATGATGATGATGATGATGATGATGATGATGATGATGACAGTACTGATGATGGTGATGATGAGGATGATGAGGATGCTGCGGACGATGAGGATGGTGAGGATGAGGGGAATGCTGGGAATAAGGGCGATGAGGAGCATGAGGAGGATGAGGAGGGAGAGGAGGAAGAGAAGTATGACGAGGATGAGAATGCGGATGAGGATGATGACGATGATGACGATAACGACGAGGACGATTCTTCTGCTGCTGTTGCTGCTGGTGCTGGTGGTGGAGGTGATGGCGGTGAGTGTGGCGATGGTGATGATTACGACGATTACGACGACGATGACATGATGACGATGACGATGCCGATGCGATGACGACGACGACGACGACGACAATGACGATGGCGATGACGCTAACGACGACGATGACGATGACGATGCCGACGACGATGATGGCGATGGTGATGGTGAGGGCGATGGTGACGGTGATTGTGAGTGCGGTTATGGTGGTGATGATGTTGATGCTGGTGATGGTGGTGGTAATGATGAGGATGGTGGTGGTGGTAATGACGATGACGGTGACGATGGCGATGCCGATGACGACAATGCCGATCACGATAATGTTGACGATGGCGATGACGCCGATGACGACGGCGATAATGGTGGCCTCTTGGACCGTCCAGGGCGATCGGCAGCCCGAAAAGGCGGTACCGCCAAACTCGTCCGACAACCCTAGCGAAATCAATGATGTTAGTGACTCCCTGGCGTCTCGAAGTCCCCTTGGAACCCTCGCGGGGCGTCTTGGCGACCAGCCCGTCTGGTTCTGCCGCTTGTCTTCTTGCTCTTGCGCCCCCTCCTGCTAGTTTCTCTCGTGCTCATTCCTTCTCCCTCCCCCTCGTCCCTTCCTTTCGTTGGTCCTTTCTTCCCTTGTTTTAGGGGGTGCACCAACTACACCTGGCAGGTAGAGCAGATATACCCCCAAGGGGTTACCGTCGAAGACGGAGAGGGCGGGTATCGAGGGTTTGTGATACACGTGTTGAATGACACGCGATCAAATAAGAGCGAACAGTCTTAATCTGATAGTCGTAGTTGTTGTTGTTGCCGTGGGTTTTGCTGTTGATGATGCTGTTGCTGTTGCTATTGCTGCTGTTGTGTTGTTTTTTGTTATCGTCGCCCACCCCGCAACCCAACCGCGTCCCACCCACATAGTATTCGGGCGTGGTCCAGGGTTGTGCCTGCACACTCCCCAGTCCCAGCGGCGTCGGTTTAGATGCCGCTGTACTGGTTCGGCCCATGGTGCCCCCCCCCAAAACAAACAAATCCTCCTCCTTCTCCTCCTCCTCCCTCCTCCTCCCACCCTCCGCCTCCTCCTCCTCCCTCCTCCTCCCTCCTCCTCCCTCCTCCTCCTCCTGCTGCTGCTGCTGCTGCTGCTCCTCCTCCTCCTCCTCCTCCTCCTCCTCCTGCCCCTCCTCCTCCTCATCCTTCTGCTGCTCCTCCTCCTCCTCCTCCACCTCCTCCTCCTCCTTCTCCTCCTCCTCCTCCGCCTCCTACGCCCTCGAGCCTCGAGCTTCGAGCGACTGCGGGGGGCCCGAGGCTCGCCGTATCCAGGAGAGCCCCTGCTCTCACTGCTCAGCGCTCGGTCTGGCAGCACGGTGGCAGTACGCCGCCCCCCGCGCCCGCGCCCTCGTGGAGGGGAGGAGGAGGGGAGGAGGAGGGGAGGAGGGGAGAAGGGGGACGATGAGGAGGGGGGAGGGGAGGGAGGGGAGGGGAGGGGAAGGGAGGGGAGGGGAGGGGAGGGGAGGGGAGGGGAGGGGAGGGGAGGGGGAGGGGGGACGAGGAGGTGGGGGAGGAGGAGGAGGAGGAGGAGGAGGAGGAGGAGGAGGAGGAGATCACCAGGATATCACCACTGAGGACCAGTGTCATTGCCTTGCCAGAACCAGGGATGTGCACCCACATCAAAGCAGAGATCGGGCCACTTCAGGCGCCCCCCTGGGGGCACGGGTGCAGGCCCTTAGAAATTCGCACGAGGTTACACTGTCCCTTCTTGGAGCGCGCCGCTCCCGTGACGGCGGGCCCGCAAGGGCGCGAGAGGTGGCGTCCGTCGAGGGTCGCAGTGAAACCACACAGCATACAAAATTTCAGATTCATGTGATCCCAGGACCAAATCTGATGTCTGGGGTCAACCTTTCGGCCCCCCACCCACACCGTCCCCGACTCCCGCCGAATGGTGACCCCAGACATATTGGGGGTGGTGGCGGAGGAGGAGGAGATGGGAGGGGGGCGGCACGGCCTCCTCGCGGCCGCCTCCAGGGCGGTGGTGGTGGCGACCTCGCCACAAGTGGAGCACCTCCACCTACCACCAGCGCGCTGGAAGACGTGGGTGGAGTCCCGCAGAACCTGGACTCTGCGGGAGATGCGCTGGCGCGGCACAGCAGGGCCCGCCCACTCTCTTTCCCACGGATCAACAGCTGCAGTGTCCTGGAGGGCCTGGGACGCTCGACGGCGGACAAGCCAGGCAATCACATCAATCTCGTCCGTCCTAGGCACTTCCTTGGACTCGGTGGCTAACTGAAACCCGCGGGCAGCAGAATCGCTAGCGAGGTCATCAGCCACGGCGTTTCCAAAAGACAGGAAGGCCTGCCAACGAGTGCGAATGCCCCCTTCCTCATCCTCAAGGTGGGAGGGGGTCCAAAATACACGGACAGGGTGGGGCCTCCGAGCGTGCGCCTGACGGATCCTCACCCAAAAGTCAGCATGCTGCTCCTTAGGAGCCTCCCGAAAACCCCGACCCATCTGCCAGGCTCTATACAGGGGGAGGTGATCGGTGATAAAATCGAGGGGACCATGGGTTAACTCCAGGGCCAAACAGAAAGCGAGCAACTCCGCGCGCGGGACCGTCTGTCTGGGGCCCACGAGAGGCGCGGAGGCCGCCCAAACAGTGCTCCACGAGAGATCGGCGACGGGGTCCGCCTGGAGAATGACCACTCCCGCCCCACACCGCCGACGGCGCGGATCACTGGAGTACTCACCTCCAGATCCGTCTCCAAACACGATGAGGGGGCCCTGGAGGGGATCCGAAACAGCAGCACTGGGGTTCCCCATAAGAAGCAGCCCTTTCTCAAGCACAGAATCCTCCAAAAACTCAGGCACCACCTGCTTCTCGGGGGGAACCCCTCGGAGCCAAAGGCTGGGCTCGCTCTCCTGGGAGGCCACGGCGCGGGCGATGAGGCTATCACTTTTCCTGTACGCATCATGATGACAGTTGGCTGGACACAGCCATACTCGGCGCAGGAGCGTCTCAGGCTCCCGCCCACAACGCCTGCAGAGCGGCTCCGTGGCGTAGCCCTGTGCACGTTGTCGTTCTCGAGTCCACTGGCCTCCAGGCACCACTGTCAAGGTGAGGCCCCAGTTCTCCATGTCCTGCTTGCGTTCGTACTTGCCAAGCTCACGCTTGATCAGAGAGAAATCAGCTCCATGTTGTAGGTCATCTGCTCCCTCAAATTGACTGGCATTCCTCCAATGCTGGTGTCGGAGGTCTGCCGTGAATTCATGGAACATATCGTGAAGATCGACTTGCTGGTACTGAGGTGTGCCCGCTCTGGGGGAAATCCATTCAATGCCAGCAATAGTCCGAGTCCAAACTTCTGGTTGCTTGCATTCCCAACCTGCATCGACGAGGGTGGCAATAACTGCAGCAACTGGGCCACGAACTCTCTGCCATCTAGCCTTGCCATCGACCACTACAGCATTGTGGATGCGTAACCATGCCCACCGAATGGGATTGTGGCATTGTGGATTGTCAAACCAGAGACGAAGCCATGCCTCCAAGAGTTGACGAGGTAGTTCGAGCCCTGGGCCCCTCTGAGCAAGGGTCGCTTCCAGCACCGAAGTCAGGCATCTGCCTCGCTTGGTACCTGCAATGGCCGACCCTGCCTGGCGCCTGACCTCCAACACCGTGCTGGGAGGCGTGCCAAGCACTTGATGGCCGTAGCAACCCTGTGGTAAAACTCCCGTGCTCCAGAGTGAACTGCAGACTCTGCGAACTTTGGGTCCGAGACGACGAATGCGAAGAACTCTACCATGACGCCGACGAGCTGCTGCCAGACGTTGGTTGGCCTTCTTCTTTACCCTCCTGCGCCCAGCACTGACGTCCACGCCCAGGTCCGTGGCCGCCAGCTTGTAGGTTACTGGGATGCCAAGTCGCCTCATAATCCTGGCCATGCGGAGGCCCAAGGACTTGGACGACGCGATGAGATCAGTTTTGTCCGAGACAACCAGCCTGTACTCCACGAAGGCCGCTCTGAACTCAGCTGCAGCCTCAGTCATATTGGCGATAACGATCTCTTCATCATCATTCCCATCACGTGCCACAGTGTCATCAATGTAGGTGGCCAGCATAGGCTGTGGGGCGACCTCGTGGACTCTCTCTAGGATGGGGTGGAGAAAGACCTTGGCGAGTTGAACCCCCTTGGGGCTGCCTGCCACCAACGATCGGGTGACGATCAGGAGGTCACTCGCCCACTGCTTGAGCTTGAGGATCCTTGGGGCGATACACATCTGCACCTCCATGAGGACCACAATGGCAGGATACCCCACCTTGATGGCTGTGCGCATAAGGATGCACAGCGATACACTATCGTAGAACTTCTCCAGGTCTAGGAGGAGGGTCAGGAAATGCTTCTTGTTGACCATCCCCACTTCGTCGAGGAGAGATCGAAGCATGGCGGCCCGAAGGGCCGAGGACCCCGCCAGCGCCGTGTCCGAGAAGTCGCTGAGCCCCTTGGACCATTCTGCAGCTGGTCCGACTCGAGTCTGACTCCAAACCTTTCCAGTGGTGGGGAGGAGCCCCAATACTCTATCTCCTCCTCTGGGCTTGGCTGCGAGTGCCCCTATCGTCGCATGGATCTGCCTCGGCCATGAGCCTACAGCTTCCGCGCGATTGAGGAAGTCCACTAGCATCTGCTTGCCTGACACGGGTCGCCTGGCAATATCGTTCACGCTGATGTTATCAACACCCTTGGCCTTGTTGGCCGACATACAAGCTAGTGCATTCTCCAGCTCCTCTAGTGTGATGGGGTCGATGTCCTGCTTCTTCGCCATCCGCAGCGTCTGACCGATCTCGTAGACGATGTCCTCCATGGTGTCAGCTTTGTCCGTCCAGACATTATGCCAGTACTTGTGGCGGCTGTTCATGATGAGAGCGGGGTCGGCCATGCCTTCAACTTCCGTGGTATCAGCCTGGGGGTCCTTGACATGACGGTGCCAGCTCCCAGGCTTCTTGGCCCACGTCTCTCGTATCCACTTCATGAAGCTGTGTTGGCCCTTGGCAAAGGCCCGTGCTTGAGCTCGTCTCGAGGGACTCCGTGCGGTCGTTAACCTTGTCCAAGAAGTCGAGGGACAGGGTTGCCTGTGCCAGTTGTGCTGGGCCAACTTCAGGTGGAACTTCTGCTGGTCCAGGTCGGCAGGGGGGGCGACTTCCTCCTCGTGTTCAGGCTGAGCGAACACGTCATCTTCATCGCCCATATTAGTGCGACGAACCATCCCGCTGCTGCCGTCGATGTCCTTGTGCCGCAGGTCGGGCTCGCTCCCTGCGGCACCCGCCTGGCCTCCCAACTGTCCCCACTCCGCTCCCTTACTACCGCCCCTTGCGGGGTTGGTGGGCTCGCATTGTGGGTCCAGGGGCTCTGTAGGGGGGCCGACCTGCAGCAATGAGGCCGAAGTAGACGAGGAAGCCGTCGCTGTTGTGAGTCCGCGGGGGCAGCCCCCGACTCCGCACACGTCTTCCAGCGTGCACATATCAACATTATGCCGCATCTGCATCTGTGGAGAGCCTTCTCGCACCTCTCCCTCACGCTGGCCAGGCAGGTCTTCATCAGCATGAATGGACGCCCAAGGTGTGCCCAGAGACTCGCCAGGACGACGCCCACCATGACAATCTTCACTACCTTGGGGGGCCAGAAGAACTTGAGGCGTATCATCGCCACGTGGGTAAGTAGATGGTCTGGGTCCGCGGGGGAAGCCCCCGTCCCCGTGTGCCTCGCCCAGGGCACACATACGTCTCGAAGCCGAAGAGGGACGAGTAGCATTCGATGCCGTCCCTGTGAGTCCGCGGGAGCAGTCCCCGACCCCGTGTGCGTCCCCTTGCGCACACATCTCTCGCGAGGCCGAAGTAGATGGAGTAGCTGCCGATGCCGTCCCTGTGGGTCCGTGGGAGCAGTCCCCGTCCCCGTATGCCTCTACCTGGCCACGCATACTTGTCGAAGCCGCCGAGGTTGGAGAAGCAGCCGTCGGAGTTCCTGTGGGCCCGCGGGGGAGGCCCCCGACCCCGTGTGCCTCTACCAGGGCACACTTAGACGAAGCCTTCGACGATGGAGTAGCCGTAGCCGTAGGACTTGTGGGTCCGCGGAGGAAGCCCCCGACCCCGTGTGCCTCACCCAGGACACACATATCTGGAGATGCCGAAGCCGCACCTTCCTGAGCGAAGGGAGTGCCAGAGACTGGCCAGCATTGGAAGGGTGGAGTGCGGCTAATGCGCTTCAGGATGCCTGGGTCGAGGTCGGAGTGGTCTGGCGGCGGGGCCTCACTGGCCTTCTGCATGGCCATCACTGCGAAGTGCTCAGCCTGGATCTGCGACTGGTCCACGTTGCAAAGCCTGCTGTACATCTCAGCCCATTCTTCGCGATCAGCATCACTGTTCTTGCCGAAGTACTGCAGTGGCGTGCCCTTGAGAATGCCTGCACCAATCTCTTTCAGCCGCCTGATGGTATCATCCTGCTGAGCTGGGTCCAGACCTTTGGCGACCAGCTTGCGCAGGCGTGAGACCAAGGTAGACATCACGCCCCATAACTCAGCAGGCTTATCTTCCACATGAACTCGTCCTGGGGTTGACTTAGATACTTCCCATTGGAGTTGGAAGCCGTTGCGTCTGCCCGTGCAATGTCGCTGGGGCGCTGGCTCAACAGAGAGGATAGTTTCCTCTAAGGCCGTGACCCATCTCGCATAATGCCAATCTATCTGGTGCTGTCCCTCCTCATCTCGAGCCAGCGCCTGAGTGACTGGGATGGGGTGGGAGGCGAAATCAAGTCCATCCGTCAATAGAGCGTCCGCCTGAGCAAGTCCCACAGTCCAGTTGTCCTCAGGGATGTGGAACTGTGGTTGGGTTGGTTCTTGGCCGTCCTGCTCGTGAATCATCTCAATAAACGCATCCTGCAGCTGTTCTGGGAGTGCTTCAGCTCGCCGTTGAGTCTGCTTTCTCTTCTGCTTGCTACGCTTGCTGTCGGCCTGGGCCTGCAGCTTTGGCTTGGAGTATGCGGGCAACGTGGGGACCAACTCAATGCTGCGGTGCCACCACTTGCTGCTGAAACCCGCCATCGTTATCTCCAGTCCAGAATGTGGCCTCCAAGGAACTGTCAGTACCGCCTGAATATTGACAAAGTCCTGGTATCCATCCTTGACTAACGCATAGTCGTACATGCCGCCATTGGTGCCCTGGTCGCAGGTGAAGTCAACGTTGCCAGCCGTGACGATGCGTCCCTGCATCTTGCTGGGCCACTTAGTGTTGGTGAACGCCGCTGGCGACATGTTCCAATCTCCGAGGACGATCCACGGGTCTCTGATCTTGAAAAGAAAGGCCGACAAGGCCATGAGGGTATCTGCATTCTGCGCCGGACTCCCATGCCTGGAGAGAGGTACGTTGAAACTACCACCAAGTTGCCAGATTGCAGGTGCCATATAATGGGAACGAAACCTCTGAAAGGGTCTTTGTGGCCCATGGCCATCATGTCCGTGCGCAGCTTGTCCATCGTCGTGGTGGCGACGAAATTACGAGCCAATATCCATTCGCCAGCGGAGTAGCCTTCATGCTTCTTCACTGCTGGTGTGGCGGCCAACTTCCATCCATCCTTCCGTAGTGTCTCGCGCTCCAGGGGGATGCGCGCCTTCTCGATGTGGGTCTCCGCTAGGGCGACCACCTTGTAGTGATTGCGAATCTTGTGAATGTACCTGGAGGCTTTGGGCCCCCACTGGGTGACGTTGCCGAAGAACAACGTCACCTGTGCCTCGTCACCCCCGCGACGGCTGGCCGCTGGGTGCAGCAGCGCCATCAGCAGCAGCAGGAGAAGCTTCAGGGGGTGGATGACCGACCGCCTGCCTGAGGCCCTCCTTGGCGGCGGTGAGAGTGGCGGGCTTCCCCGTCTGCTTCGCCGCGGCCGCTGCCTCCTTGGCCTACTGGGAGATGGCCTCACGAGCAGCGGTGGCCTGCTCCTCCGTGAGGAGGTTGGCCGTGCGCTCGGCCGCCGACGGTGCCGCAGGCGCCGCTGTGCCTCCGCCTTTGGCTGGCGGGCACGCTGGCACCTTGGCAGGCGGCGCCTTGACGGGAGGCGGCACGATGGGCGGGGCTGGCGCCGTCGGCGGGGCCTGCTTGGCTGGCGGGTCAGCACGCGCCGCAGGCGCCGCACCGTGCACTGCACCCTCGGGGGTGCGTCTCTTCTTGTTGGCGGGCTCCTCCACGGCCGCCTTGATACTCTTGAGGAGCTCCTCGAAGCGTTTCTGGCCCGCTTGAAGCTCCTGCTGGTGGCGGGCGACTTCTGCCTGCCACTGGCGTAGTGACTCCTGCGCAGAGTCCTCGTACTCGTCAATGTTCTCGAAGAGGGCGGAGTCCACCTCAAAGAACACTGCAGCTGAATCCTTGGGTTCAGGACGCCTGGGAGTCGGGTCCAAGCGCCAGTAGTCGTCGTGCGCCTTCGTGCGCTCGGCCTCGGCGGCGAGGGAGGTCTCGATCTGGAGGTTGTGTATCCTCTTGGCCTCCTCCAGCGCCTGCTCAGCCTCGAGGAGCCTGTTGGCCGTCTTGAGGAGGCGCTGCTCTTCCTGCTCCGCGATGCGATCCGCCCTGAGCATCGCCTGCTTCGCCGCGGACGGGTCCTTGGTGGCCTTTTGCTGCTTCTCCTGCTCTGCCTTGTCGATTTCGGCCTGCAGCGCTTGCGCGGCAGGCGTAGCCCGAAGCTCTTCAGGAAGAAAGTCTCGCAGCGATATTGCCGACGGCTCTCTCCATGGCGGCGTGCCACCGCCATCGGACTTCGGGTACTTCTTCTTGGACTTGAAAGGTTCAAGCTGTTTCTTACAGAACAGGCATTTGCCACCGAGCTCCTCGATCCGCCAGTTGTAGGTCCACTCTCCGCACGAGCACCAAGCATACTGCTGAGCTGGCTTCTTGCCCATGACACAGAGTAGGAGCCTCACAGGATGCTGCGCCGCTGGGCAGCTCACGCAGCGGTGCGATGAAGAAACTGGGGTCAAGCCGCGGACTAGCGGTATCCACTTGTTTCCGCTGGGAAACCAAAGCCTTGAGCCAAAATGGCTACGGAGGAGGAGGAGGAGGAGAAGGAGGAGGAGGGGAAGGATGAGGGCGCGCGGAGGAGGAGGGCGAGGAGAGGAGTAGAGGGGGCGAGGAAAGGGACGAGGGGAGCGCCAGCGCCCGCGCCCCTGGTGGCAGGCCCGGACCCGTTCGCGTACGAGGGGCGCTGGGTGTCCGTTGTCCGCCCCTGGTGCCTGCCCCTGCTGTTCTGGGCCCCCCGCCCGGGAGCCCCGCGCGCTGCGAGGGGGCGGCTTGTGCTGGGCCCCTGTCCTCCTCCTCCTCCTCCTCCTCCTCCTCCTCCTCCTCCCTCCCTCCTCCTCCTCCTCCTCCTCCTCCTCCTCCCTCCTTCCCTATCTCCTCCCTCCCTCCCTCCCTCCTGATCCCCTATCCTCCTTCCATTCCTCCATTCCTCCCTCCCTCCCTCCCTCCCTCCCTCCCTCCATCTCTCCTCTTCTTCCTCCTCCGTGCCTTTTCCTCGTGAATGATCCCGTGCTGTCGCACCCCCAGACTTGTCGGTAGGGCAGGGCGGACGTGGCGCCTGTCATTGCCGCACCATTCATGATCCTGAAACTTCTAATTCGCCACAGCTTCATGGATGAAGGGCGGCCGGTTTTCAACATGTAGTTCTCGCCGTGGTGCCGCTCACATTCGCTTCGAACGTTTAAGCTTGTTTCACAGATGGAGGGCGGGCCGTTTTCAGAATGTGGCCCTCGCATGAGCGCCGCGCATTTGTCTGAAAGTCTGCAGCAGTTTCAAGGTTGGAGGGGGGTCGTCTTCAACATGTGGCGCTCGCATTAGCGCCTGGCACATTCGTTTAAAATCTCGCAGCAGTTTGAAGGCTCGAGGGCGGCCCTCTTCAAGCGCAGCTCTCGCTTCAGCGCCGCGCACACATTCGTCCTGAAACTTTGACGCAATTTCCAGGATGCGTATGGTTCATGTCCCAGGAATTGCGGTCTGCAGCGATTTCGATTGTCATACCGCAGCAGTCGCGTTGAATCTTGGTAATGGTGCTCTGGCGCGGTTCAGGAATGTCAGGACGCATTGAGGATTCTCAGACGGTTGTCTTCCAATGGTGCATTTCCCGCAAATTCTGCCAGGGGCATATGAAGATGGAATTGGGAGGGAAGGTTTATTGCAACATCGTTGATGCGTCTCGGGCTTCAGTTTACACGGGTCCTCCTCTTCCTCCTCCTCCTCCTCCTCCTCTTCCTCCTCCTCTTCCTCCTCCTCCTCCTTCTCCTCCCCCTCCTCTTCCTCCACCTGTAAGAGGATAAACAGTTGGAACCCTTCAATGTTGGATCCCGTGTTCAGCCACTCCGTCCCCCTCATGTTCAAAGTTGGGTTGGGCCTCGCCGAGGCCCTAGGGGTTTCACTTTTATTGTCCTCTCACGCCTTTGTTGCCGAATGCCTGGGACCAGCTTTGAACTAGGGTGGAGGGGGGAGGTGGAGTAAGTGGTTCCACTTGTTTGTTCATCTACGGTGTCTCCCTCCCTCCCTCCCTGCCTCCTCCTCTCCCTTCTCGTCCTTTCTCCCCCTCTCCCTCCCTCCCTCTGTCGACCTCCTCGCGAAATGCAGGAAAAAGTCACGGCGTATGATCATGATGCCGTTTTCGGCCTCTGGGGGCCCTCACCAGGTCCAACGAGTACTGCCGCCCCGAAGTTTTTGTTCACGGGGCGAGGATGCCAGGCATCCTGACATCCCCGCGTCGTGAAACTCGCGTGCCAATCCTACCCAGATTTGCTTTGACTTGGGCCACTGCGTCCCCGGCCCTGGCCCTCCTCTCTTCGTTTCGGGCGGGGGGGGGGGGCTCGCTGATGACGAGGAGGAGGAGGAGGAGGAGGAGGAGGAGGAGGAGGAGGAGGAGGAGGAGGAGGAGGAGGAGGAGGAGGGGAGGGGGAGGAAGGAGGAGGGGGAAGAGGAGGAGGAGGAGTAAAAGGAGGAGGAGGAGGAGGAGGAGGAGGAGGAGGGGAGTTCGGTGCCTCCTCGCACTCAGGTCACTCTTGCTCGCTCGGCCTTCCCCACTCCCACCTGCACCGCGTGGTCAGCGAAAACTTCTGCCACTGGGCCTTACATTACTGATGATTGTCTTTCATGCATTGCTCTTTTTTTCTGCTGCGCTGGCCACGATCAATTTGTCGCGCTATGCCTACGTCGGCACGTCTGTTTCTCGTCCCCCAGAACGCTACAGCCCCGCGGCTCGAGTTTCGCCCAACGTCAAGGAAGGAGGAGTGAAAGGGGGGAGGCAGGGGAGGGGGGCAGGAGAAAGATGATGGGGATATGTCACCTGGCTGCGCGCACGGCACGACTTGGACTTCAAAAGCTGCATTGAAAGCTCTGGCCTGGGCCGAACGTCGAGGTCACCTGCCGTTGGCCAGGTCATCGAGGTCCGACTCACCATTCTTATCATGCCCCTCGTGCTGATCATGCCCCTCGTGCTGATGCTGCCGCACGCCTGGCAGGGCCATCCACTCACATGCTCGTATCTGCACGGCGGTTGGATGAACAACGTGGCTGCCTGTACGCAGCTGTCAATTCTCCGGGAGGCTTCCCGGACACGAAATTGGAATGCGTGGGGATCACAACCATTCACGAAGTTGGTCTCTGTCCCGTGCGGCTGGCTTCTGCTTGCGCACCGAGCAGAACATTCTCTTCGGGATGCGTGACATTAGTCTCGCAACATGCGGAGACTCGATACACAACTGGTTGAAACGTCTGACCCCCCCTATGCTAGCTTCAGCGTGCTTGGCTGGCGTGACACAGGTTATGCGGTGCCGTAGTTGACGGCACAAGAAATCTCCAGAGTCGCAATCCTCATTCTGATCTCGTCTGTTTCGCGGTCCAGCTTCAGTACAGTGCGCAAATCTCCTCCTCGAGCTGACAACGGGCAGTTTCTTCCCATCGGTGCGGTTTGCTGCTTGGTTGGCTTCGGCCCAGAACGCGGGGACCCCGACCTGAGCCGCCCTCTCAGTGGCGAGGTAGCCTTCGATTAAACAAATATCGATGCTATCGACACGGGTGAGTGCGACAGAACCGAGCGTCTCCAACAAATCTCTGTTGCCCTCAAGTAGGCGAAGACCACGCGCAAGCCTTTTCCAACCTCTCACGACATACGCATTGCCAGTGCTGGAAGTAATTGCACTTTTGATGGTTGGCAAGCACTCGATTGAAGGCCACATCTCAGCACGGTTTACCGTTTGCCTGTGTCCACCATAGGGTGTTTTCTTAGCCAGTGCTTTGCCATTGTCTGCTTGGCCCTTTCTCTCGAAGGCTCGCCAGGCCCACGCGCATCTCCTAAGCTTCGGGTCCGCATTGTAAGCTCCCCCCCGAACCGTCCCCCGCAGCCAGGCTGCTCCACACCGTGACGGGAACCTCCTGGGTCTCAGGCGGGTCGGGGACGAGGGTCCAGGGGTCGGGGATGAGGCGCGGAGCCAGACACGGATTCCGATTTTCAGCCACGTCTAGTAGCGTTCGATCTTTCAGTTCCTGTCTTGAACTGCCTTCGATGCCACTATTGCACATGCTCTTCCAGGCAGGGTGTCCGAGGGATTCGGGCTCCTCCCGATTCTTGGGGGAGGAGGAGGAGGAGGAGGAGGAGGAGGAGGAGGAGGAGGAGGAGGAGAGGAGGGGAGGGAGGGCGAGGGCGAGGGGAGGGAGGAGGAGGAGGAGGAGGAGGAGGAGGAGGAGGAGGAGGAGGAGGAGGAGGGAGGAGGAGGAGGAGGAGGAGGAGGAGGAGGAGGAGGGAGGAGGAGGAGGAGGAGGAGGGAGGAGGAGGAGGCGGAGGGGAGGAGGAGGAGGAGGAGGAGGAGGAGGAGGAGGAGGAGGAGGAGGAGGAGGAGGAGGAGGAGGAGGAGGAGGAGGAGGAGGAGGAGGAGGAGGAGAGGAGGAGGAGGAGGAGGAGGAGGAGAGGGGGAGGAGGAGAGGAGGAGGAGGAGGAGGAGGAGGAGGAGGAGGAGGAGGATGGAGGAGGAGGAGGAGGAGGAGGAGGAGGAGGAGGAGGAGGAGGAGGAGGAGGAGGAGGAGAGGAGAAGGAAGGAGGAGAGAGGAGAAGAGGAGGAGGAGGAGGAAGGAGGAGGAGGGAGGAGGAGGAGGAGGGGAGGGGGAGGGGGAGGGGGAGGGAGGGGTAGGGGGAGGGGGAGGGGGAGGGGGAGGGAAGGGGGAGGGGGAGGGGGAGGGTGGGGGGGAGGGGGAGGGGGGGGGTGGGAGGGGGGAGGAGGAGGAGGAGGAGGAGGAGGAGGTCCGTTGCCATTTTGGCTCAAGTGGGAACAGGTCCCATTTTGAGCGGGCAGCTCTCCTTCTGAGCGATCCAGCGTGTCGTGCGCTGGCGGCACCCCAGTTGTCTGTCTCTTGCTCGGCTGTGAATCATCACGATTCTTGGGTGCCAACACAGTGTCTGTGTCGGCGCAGCATGGCAGGAACTACAGGCTCATCACCATCGGCCAATCAAGATGGTGCACGTGACAGATCGAGATCGGCGCACGCCACCTCACCAGTTCTTGTGGCAGGCGACACCCCCGAAGGTGAATTTCATGACGCTCGGGATTCTCTCCCTGGCTCTGGTAGTGGCGGCACTGGCAGCCCTGGACGTACACGAGAATCTCTTCCTCTCTCTGAGGAGACTGATTTGCGGGCCCACGTTGATGCGACGAGGAGGGAGGTCATGGCTGCCATCGCATCCATCCAGTCCAGCGTCACGGCTCTCTCCCGCACGTTCGCCTCCCACGCTGAGGGCATCGATCGACAGGTTGAGGCTCGAATGCACCGAGTGGAGTCCCGAGTCGAGGATCATGGCAACAGATTGCAGTACCTTGAGAAGCAGATTGGGCACCTGCAGCGACAGCTCCATATTGTCAAGACCGAACCGCCCCCCCCCGAAGATCGAGCTGCCGAACGGCTTCAACCGCCCGACGGATCCCACCATATTGGTTGTGCGTTCAAAGGAATTGGTTACCCATCAAGCGGTCTGCGACGCCATCAAGTCTTGGATGCAGGACGCAGCCTTGGACGTGGACGACTTTGAGGTCCTGCGCCCTGAAGATGGCCCTGCAGCGAAAAGATTCATCATTCAGTTCACGGGCCAGCAGCACCTCGCCTCCAGAGCTCTCCGCCAGGCGATGGCTGCAATCAGGCAGAGAGATAACACGTGGAGACGTTTCTTTGCGGCCCTTCCCACGGGCGGTCAGACAGACCTGTTCATCAGCATCGACAAGAACCAGGCCACCATACGCAGAGAGCTCGGTCTCAAACTCATTCGCAGAGAATTTGAAGCTGAATATCCCCAGCATCGGTTCTACACGGACAAAGATCGCGGTGAACTCTCCCTCGCATGGAAGAAGTTATTGCGTTTTACCCCTGCACCGCCTGGTGCTCAGCCGTCTGTGGAATGGAACATCCCGAACTTGCAGGCCCTGGGCCTCGACAAGCAGCGGCTGGCAGAGAGAGTTTCCAGATGCATGTCAGCCCCAGCGGCTGAGGAAGGTTCGTGGTCTCTTTAACAAGTTCCTGAGGCCTTGGCTGGGTCCTGGCCCCACCTCGGCTTCGATGTGCTTTGCCAGTTGGAACGCTAATGCTCTCTTCCACTTCGACCCCTCCACCAAGTCCAAGAAGTTCCACTACCTCTCCTCCCTCATGTCTCCCACGTCCATCGTTGCTGTACAGGAAACGCACGGCTCAGAGGCAGAAGCCAGGAACATGATTCATTTTCTGCGCAAGCCGTACATTTGCCACGCCAGTTTTTTGCCGAACGCTGCCGGAGGGGTTCTCACGATGATCCCTGAGCACAGGTTTGAAGACTTTGTGGTTGACTCGTCAAGTGAACCTCTGGTGCAGGGCAGGGTACTCTTTACAGACATCCAGATCGATGGGGGTTCAGCTTGGATTGCTCATTACAATATCCATAATTATGGGCTCCAGAGGCACGAGAAGATCCAGATAGCTAACCACATTCTTGGGAAACTTCAGGAGGCCAAAGAGGACCCGCTCAACAAAATCGTCGTTCTCATAGGGGACTTCAACATCGCCGCCGCACCCCCATCCCCAGTCAATCCTGCCAGTTTTGTTGCTCCTGGAGAAGGGTACCTGACCTGGAGGGCCACACAGGACGCCATCTGGAGGAACCTTCTTGGGAAGTTAGTTGAAATTGAGCAGCTTGACCCCACCCACGTGTACAGGCCGAATGACACGATGAGCATCATTGATAGGGCCTTCACTTCTCTCCCTGGGTGGGCTCTCAAGCAATTTAACGTATGTGGGGTGACGCAGGGTCTCGCTGAGGTTGTGATCCATCAACGGCTTTCTGATCACGCTGCGATTAAAGTTGACTTTCACCCTAGTGGCCAAAAACACCATAAAGAGCGAGCCATTAATCGAGACCTCTTCGGCACCCCTGAATACGCCAGGTTTGTACAGGCTTACCTCCAGTGCGGGGACATCGAGCAGTACTCGCCGCCGATCCGCCTTTTGTTTCTTAAGACGCTGATGAAAGAGGGTGCCAGATTTGCTCGCAATGCTTCCTTGGGACAGGCTTCGGACTCTATCCTGGGGCGTATCATTCTCTGCCGCTCGATTTCCAGGGCTGTCTGGCGTCAAGACCTCACCTTGGGGAATAAACTCATCAAGGCGTACCCTCTTGCTAAGCAGTTCCTTCAGATTGACGCGGAGACGAACCGTATCTACTTGGAGAACCCTGGGGCCTTTGCTGACCTGATCAATTCTCTGGAAACGACTGACCACATGAACAAGATAAAACGTCTGGGCAAAAATCTCTCGGAAGCTCCAGAATCAGAGAAGAAGAAGTTACGGCAACGTCTCCGTCGTCTGCAGAGGCGGGCGAAGTTGTGGGCTCCCTTCGACCGCCGCCTTCTTGTGCGCGGTATTCGCCGCAATGATCAGCTTCTCTCCGATCCGCTGGACATGGCTTCAGCGATCAGCGAGCATTGGGGCAAGATTTTCAATGCGAAGGATACCCCTGTGGAAAAGGCACGGACCTACATCCAGAGGTTCACAGGTCACATCGACCTGAGTCGCATCCCGCCCCCGACCAAGAGCCTGATGTCTGCGATCCTGAGAAAGCAAAATCACAGCGCCCCTGGTCCTGACTGTATCCCGTACGCCGCGTGGCAGAAGACTCCCCAAGCCCTTGAGACCCTCTCGGAGATGATGTTCTGGCTCCTGGACGGTGGCTGGGCCCTCTGGGGCTTCAATCATCTGCTAGGCGTGTATATCCCGAAAGGTGAGGAGGAGGGAGATCAAGATGGAGGAGGTTGCGTTCGTGACTGTGATAAGCTTCGACCCCTGGGCCTCAAAAACACTGATAACAAGCTCATCACCGCCACCATCATGTCCTCGTTCTCCAGGGAGTGGTCTAAGATTGCGAATAAACTTCAGCGAGGTTTTATCCAGGGACGGCAATTTGGGACCAACATCGTCGAATTGGACGCTGTTGCCAGATGTTACTCGATGGTCCCATCTGCAGGCACGGACCTGCCGCTCATTGCCTCCTTCGACTTTGCGCAGGCTTTCCCATCGATTTCCCATCGGTGGATGCTGCTGGTCCTCGAAGAAATCGGCCTTCCACCCCCGCTGCTGGCTTATATCGTCTTACTGTACCAGGGCGTGATTTGTTACTCGGAGTTTGGAGGTATGATTTTGTTTATGTTTCCTATCCTCGCTGGAATCATCCAAGGGTGCCCAGGCTCGGGAACGTTGTTTGCGGTTAGCATGGAACCCTTCGTGGCAGACTTTGAATCGACGATAGAGCGGAAGCATCGCGGGATAGTCAGACTCTGCGCTGATGACATAGGCACGGCCCTCATCAAGCTGCAGTACCTTATGCAGTTGTTCCGCATATTCGGCCTGGCGGCCCAGCTTGCTGCTCTGCATCTGAATCTATCCAAGTGTCAAATACTTCCCCTGGCAGGCCCCATCTCGGACCCGATCAAACAGCTATACAGAATGAAGTTGAAAGCTCTTATCCCGTCCTGGTCCGCCTTCGAAATTGTCGAGGTTGTCAAATATTTGGGTATGTTCATCGGGCCCGAGGCAGAGCAGCACTGTTGGAGGAGTCCGCTAAGAAAATGGCGCCATAGATCGTTCGAGCTCTCATCGGTGGGTGCCTCGAATTCGATCGCGGCGAACCTCTACTCTTCACGAGCATCATCGGTGATGTCGTACATCGCTCAATTCATTCCTGCCCCGCACGAGCTTACCCGCCAAGAAGCAGCTATGTTATCCAGAGTCTTTCATATGCCGTATTGTGGGTTTACTCATGGGGCGTGGTATAGATGGCAGGAGTGGGGAGGTCCAAGGATCCGTTCGTTGCCAGTCATATGCATGGCGGCGAGAGCTCGTGCGGCTATTTCAACCTTTGAATGGCGCAAGTCTCTGGAGCTGCTCCAACGTGCTGCTGCTCGTCACCGTCCATACGTGTCGGTGCTGCGCCAAGAGTACTCGCCGCCGTGGTGGAAGACCCCAGCACTGTGCCAGCACATGTCTGACGCGTTCCATGGGCTTCATTTCCCAGACAGGCAACGAAATGAAATGCTACCAGTGATGTCTGAGGTACGTTCTCTTCAGGTTCAACATCTTCAGAGCTCCGTGAGAGGCCCCCGTCCAAAAATCCAACGCATGATTGTAAATAAACTGTCCAACTGTATGTATAGCAGCTCGTTAGGTGATTTGTTTTCCAGACGTCTGTTAGACTTGCTCCCCGAAGAGAGGGCACGTATCCTTACGGTCGACTGGTCTGCCGTTCAGACCGCCCTTGCCTCCTTGCCCGTGGCCCACTCGGCCGCCGCTGCTAGGACGCTCTCGAAGAACTGGCTGACTCAGCGTAGGTTCCAACAGTCTGCGAATTCGCATTGTCTCTGTGGGTGCCCCCCAGACCTAGGTGGTGAAGATGCGTTTGCACACTATTGGAATTGTCCCATTTTTGGCACTCTCCTTGAGAAGCTGACTGGCCCTCTCGCCCCGCTCCCTTTGGACCGGTTTGGGATTTTGGCACCCACTCAATCTTCTCTCAGAGTACCAGCCACAGCCTATTTTCTGTATAATGAGATCAGGGCAATGTCCTCACGTCTCGGTGGTCGACCGCTGGAGCTGGATGAGGCAAGGGACCTCATCGCCGCGGTACAGATGCAGATGCAGAGGTAGGACTTCGAGGACCCGCCCCCCTTTGGCCACGCTGCAGGAGGAGGAGGAGGAGGAGGAGGGGAGGAGGAGGAGGAGGAGGAGGAGGAGGAGGAGGAGGAGGAGGGGAGGAGGAGGAGGAGGGGAGGAGGAGGAGGGGAGGAGGAGGAGGAGGAGGAGGAGGGGGAGGAGGAGGAGGAGGAGGAGGTGTAGGAGGAGGAGAGGGAGGAGGAGGAGGAGAGGAGGGAGGAGGGAGGAGGACGGAGGGGAGGAGGAGGGAGGAGGAGGAGGAGGAGGAGGGGAGGGGGGGGAGGGGAGAGGAGGAGGAGGAGGAGGAGGAGGGGAGGAGGAGGAGGAGTAGGAGGAGGAGGAGAGGGGTCCAGGCCAGGGTGAGCCTCTGCACATCGATGTCTGGGCCACCAGCTTGCTTTGCCAGTGTTGACCAAAGCTCCCCCGTTGGCGTGGCTCCCACGCTGCTCGAGCCTGTCGAGCTGCCTGCGAAAACTGAGAGGGTCAACTCCACACCGAAGGCCGCTCCCGAGGTATCGTTTCGGAGCTTCGGGCAAGATCTTGTGCTTGGTGCTCGAACGAGCGGCTACCAAGAGTTTCGATTGCTCGAGTTCTTTAACTGTTTTCGCCACCGATGCGAAGCTGCCGATGTCTAACACCCAGTCAAAGTCTTCGGGTTCGGTCCAGTGCAGGGGCTTGACAGGCTTCCATCTTGTGGCGACCATGGCCACCATGATGGCCGGTATCGGTCCTTGAACTCTTATCCATCTCCTGGCGGCTTGCCCACCCTTCAGTCTGGCCCAAGCTTTTGCCCAGACTTTGGCTAGTCTCGGGAAGTTCTGAGGGCTGGCTGGCAGAACCGTAAACCACTCGCGCAACATCTGAATATCCGCAACACTCCCTGGATCCTTGGCCCCTACCTCCAGTTTAGGGAGGGTGGTGAGCCAACGACGATTCTGCTCATGATAAGGGTTATACTGACGCTACTGATGATGCTGATGATGATGCTGATGATGCTGATGCTGATGCTGCTGATGATGAGGATGATAATGAGGATGATGAGGATGATAGGGGATTAGCATGACGATGGTGATGGTGATATTGATGATGATGCTGACGTTGAGGATGAGGATGATGATGATGATGATGCTGATGATGATGATGGTGATGATGATGATGATGATGATGATGATGATGATGATGATGATGATGATGATGATGATGATGATGATGATGATGATGATGGGATAATAATCGTAGAGCATGAGTGTTGATGTGCACCGACAGTTTGGGGTGGGATCGTGGAATTTTCCTTGGAGCCTCGGAGCCCGCAGGGGCGTGCCAGCTTGTTGGGGGGCCTTTTCGCCGGTGGGCCACGTTCCCGGCCTGGCTCCCCTCGGCCCTCCAAAACGGGTGGGCTCGGTAGGTTGTGTTTTGGTTGCCCGTGAAGGCCCCCCTGCCCTCGCGTGTGCTGCACGGCCTGCTCCGCAACCGTATCATTTGGCTCCAATCTGGTACAGATTATCGCGAGGTCTGGGCGCCCAGCCCACCTCGCAGCAGGGCGCGGCATGGCGCCCTGACGGGAGCAGCGGACTCCACCCGTGGAATCGAAGACTTGTGCGAGGCCGCGGCGGCGCTGCCCAGGTGCAGCAGGCCGCGGATAGCTGGTGTGCTGGGCGCCGTGCGCCGAAGGCGCGGCGGACGCCAGGCGGAGCTGGATGGCGGTCTCGGCCGGTGCCAAGAAGGCGGGGACCGACGCGCTGCGGGCCGCTGGGGCGGACGTCTCGGACGACGACGTCGCGGGGCTCGTCCTGAAGGTGAGATCGACGCTGAACGCAGGGCGGGCCCCTCGTTCGAAGCTGGACGAGGCACGACGGCTGGAGGCAGCGCTGGACCCCGTGGCCGTCCGCCTGGCGTTGGGGAACCCCGAGGTCCCGGGCTCCGAGATGGCCGAGGCCCTCTGGGGGTTCACGGAGGCCGCCACGTTCTCCACGCATGCGGAGAGTCGGATTAGACGAGTGGCCGCCGACACTGACGGCTGGGAGAAGGTCGCGGACCGGATCTGGGCCCGTGCAGTCGGCGAGGACGGAGACACGCTGCCCGTCGACTGGGTGCTGCACTTGGGCATCGGCCTCTTCCTGTCCAGCCTGGTGGTGGTGCTGTGGGCCGACTCCGGGCGACACCGCCTGGCGGGCGCTGCAGTGGGGGTGTTCGGGACCTTCCTGCTCGTGCGCCGCGTACCCGAGCGTGCGGTCGCTTGGTGGACGCGCTGGAGGCGGCGGGCGGCCTTCGCCGCAGCGCTCAGCAGCGGCGGGGACGGCCTGGACCTCACTGCCGCCGAGGGCGACAGCGCGGCCTGGGACGCCCCGGGGGCCCCGACGCCCAAGGGGAGCTGCGCGGCGGCCGCGGAGGTACCTACGGGCCCGATGCACCCGCCTGGGCTCGCGGCGCTGCCGCCTCCCCCGTGGGCCCCACCTGCCGAGGGCGCGGGCGCGGGTGCCGCGACGGCGAAGCCCGGCTCGCAGGACCTGGCGGCGCTGCGGGCGTTCGCCCAGGGGAGCGAGGTGCCAGGCCCTTTCAGCCAGACGGCGGCCCAGCAGCAGCAGCAGCAGCAGCAGCAGCCACAGCTGCCGCCGGAGGTGGCCGTGCCAGCGGCAGGGCTCAGCTTCCATGCGCCTCATGCTCCTGCAGACGCGGTGAAGCTAGGGCGAGAGGTGCAAATGGTAGGGGCCACGCTCCGCGAGTTCCAGGCGCAGGCTGCCACGAACGTGTACTGGGCCTGGCACTTCTGGGAGAGAATCGCGGCCGTGGACGGCTCCCTGGGGCTGCACCCTGATCTGCGACGAGTGCTGCAAACCCACGGCTACGTGGGCGCGGGGACGAAGTCCCCGCCAGGAGGGTCGCTGCAGCAGGAGCTGGACGCGCTGCTCTCCTCTGCCACGGCGCCGCACGGCGGGGGCATGCAGGCCTCCCCTGGGTGGGCCGTGGCCCCGCAGACCCAGCAGCAGCAGGAGGACAGCCGGTGGAACCTGAGCCTCCCGCCGGATCTGAGGCGCGCGGCGCCGGAGATCTACCGCACCATGCGGGGCGCGGGGGCGGCTAGCGCACGCGACTGGCTGTCGCGGGAGGTGACGGGCCAGCGGCGCGCGACGGTCTGGACCGACCTGTGGACCGCCGCCACCAACGTGGACTACTTGCTGGGCGGGTGCAAGACCCAGTCCGAGCTGCTCACCCGCCTGGCATCCGACGACGCGCTGGAGTTGCACCTGAGGCGGCTGGCCAGCTACGTCTACGAGATGCGGACGAAGGACAAGGTGGGGGCGGCGGCGATGCTGGCTGTTCGCCCGCCCGGGTCGGCCGCCGACTTGGCCCCCACATGGCTGGTGACCGAGGCCACGACCCACAGCAAGGCTGAGCACCAGCGCGACGAGAGGGTCCACGCCGCCAGCAAGCGCGACGGCCGCGGCGGCGGCCGTGGCGGGGGATGCGGAGGTGGAGCTGGCAGCGGCGCCGAGGCAGCTGGTGGCGGCAGAGGCAGAGGTGGCGACGGCGGGGGGCGCGGCCGCGGCCGAGGGGGTAAGCCCTCGGGCCGAGGCAAGCCCCAGGCTTGACAACCGCTGGCGGACCGAGGGGCTTACGACCCTCCCTCGGTCCGAGTGGGTGCCCCGCCGCCGCGGGTGCAGCCTAGAATGCCAGTGACGGGTCTGCCTGGCTCGCTGACGCGGGCCCTGCAGTGGAAGGAGGCCGAGGCCAGGTCGTTCTTCCCCGTTCCTCTACCTCATCGGCCACAACAAGGAGCTTCCTCTTCCGGCAGGTTGAGGACGCGCTGGGCTCGACGCATGCGCGTGTGGCGTCGGGCCTGCGGGCTCATCGAGCTCATGAATGGGATGGACCGCGGATCCCTGGAGGCGAGACCAGCGGGCCAGCGCGAGTCGAGCGACGACGAGATGATGCTGGCCTGGCAGCTCGTGCAGCAGTACGCGTTACAGGACGCGGCGCGGCACGAGCGCGACTGCCGGGGGCTTGCCCCGACAGGCGGTCAAGGGACGGATCTTGCCTGCGACAGAGGACCGCAGGACGCCTACACTGGAGAGCGCAAGGGTGCGAGCAGACACGTGACGATGTGCGCAGCGGCGGTGGCAGAACCGCCGGATGACATGGTCGTGGACCTGCTGGAGGCGCTGCCCGACGGCGAGCGCCAGCACTACTCGGACGAGCGGAACGTTCTGGACTACAGCGGCAAGTCAGGGGTCATCTTCGAGGAGCTGGAGGAACGTTTCGCTTTCGTGGGGGGCTCGACGTCCGAGTACGCCCGCTACTTGATGCGGGACGATCTGCCGAAGGACATGTGGACGTTCGAGGCCCCCGGCGACGTCCAGGCCCACTGCGGGTTCAGCTGTGTGCCCAAGAAGGACCCCGCCAAGCAGAGGAAGGTTCTGATGATGTGTGCCAGCAACTACGTGTGGGCCGACCCGCACCAGCGCGGGGACCACGGGATGCACGGCGGGGCGGCCATCGCCTCCATGTGCGTCCCGACGGATGAGTGGGGCGTGGCGGCGTTCGACGAGGACAACGCCTTCCGCCGCCTCCGCGTCCCCGCGTGGATGGCCAAGTGGCAGGCATGCCCGCCGATCCGCGCCTGCTGGGTGTGGGCGAAGCTCAGCCAGCGCCTGCGCGACATGGTGGGGCCGACGGGCTGGATAGCCCCCTGCTACCATCGCCTGGCCATGGGCGGCTCGCACTCCGTGCACCTGCTCATGACGGTCAACATGGCGATCATCGGCAGGGCGCTGCTGGGCGTGGGCGCACGCTTGGGGGCGCTTGCGGGCGCCGCGGCACCCGCCGACGGCGCTGCCAGCGGCGTGCCACGCACCTCGCCGCCCGAGGACGGGGGGCTGGAGGATGGCGACGGCGTGGATGCCGGACCTGAGGACGCTCAGCAGCATCGCTACGACGACGACTGGCTTGGGCAGCAGTCCAGCTGCCGCGCCGCGCCGCCTAGCCCGGCGGGCTACAGCGTGGCAGAGTGGATAGAGGCCGTGAAGCGGGCGAAGAGGGAGGACGAGCGTGTGATGGTGGTGATGCATCTCTTCGCTGGCCGTCGGCGGCGTGGTGACGTTCAGGAGGTGGTAGAGAGGCTGGCGAAGGAGCGGGGCTTGAGGGTGCTCTTCCTCTCCGCCGATCTCCTGGACGACCCGCGGTGGGACCTGGCCAACCCCTCCACTTTCTCCGCCTTGATGGAGCTGTGCGAGGGCGGCTGGGTGGACATCGTGCTGGGCGGCCCGCCCTGCTCGACCTGGTCGCGGGCACGCTACAATCGTCGCCGACCTGGGCCGCCGCCGGTGCGATCGCGGCCGTGCCCCTGGGGTCTGCCAGGCCTCAGGGCCTGGGAGGCCGCGAGAGTCGCGGAGAGTAACACCCTGACGCTGAACTTGTTGGCGCTCTGCGAGGCGTGCGGCCAGAGTGGCGGCGCCTTCCTCATCGAGCACCCGGAGGACCCAGGGCACGCGCCCTACCCATCCATCTGGAACACGAATGAGATGCTGGACTTCGAGACGAGGCGCTCGTCGCGGAGAGCGCGCTTGGACCAGTGCATGCTGGGCGGCCGGACGAAGAAGCCCACATGCCTGAGCGGCACGCTGCAGGGGCTGGAGGACCTGAATGAGCTGCGGTGTGACGGGCCCCATGCCCGCGAGTCGGCCGACGGCAAGTTGGCCGACGGCACCTTCCGCACGAGCCCGCTGGCCCAGTACCCCGAGGGGATGTGCGAGTCGCTGGGGCTCTTGATTGTCCAGACCCTGGCCATCTTCGAGCAGACCGGCTTGGGCGGCACCGGGTGGCGAAGGCCGCCAGAGGCCGACAGGGCGGTCACCGCTTGGAGCTCGCGGAGCACTGCGGCACCAGCGGTGGCCGTGCGGAACGAGGACGTGCTTCGCGGCCGTGGGCTGGTGCTGGACGGGCCGCAGATGGCCTTCTACCTGCACGTCGACGACGGCGTGGCGATGGCAGGGGGCAACGGCTGTGGCCCACGGGCCACTGGGAAGATGCACCAGCTGGCGGACGCCTTGGCCGAGGCCGGCTTCGTTGTCACCGACCGCACGGAGGCCAGCGACATGCAGAAGGTGCTTGGCTACGCACCTCAGGCGCGTCCCGCGCAGCTTCGCTTGCCTCCGAAGAGGGCACGGGAGCTGGTGCAGCAGCTGGAGGCGATGGGCGCCACCCGCACCCTCCACACCGAGGAGCTGCGCTCGCTCTTGGGGGTGTGGATCTGGGGCGCTCTACTACGGCGGGAGCTGCTCTGCATACCCAGCGCCGTCTTCAGGCTCCTGGAGAGGTACCCGCACCAGCGGGTGAGCACCTGGGCGACCGTCCGCCGGGAGCTGCGGGCCATGGCTAAGGTAGTCCCGCTGATGTACGCTGACCTGGGAGCCCCGCCAGCCCCCGTGCATTTCGCGGCGGACGCCATGGGCGCCAACGTGGAGGACGACGGCGGCTGGGGCATCCTGGTGACCGACATGGACGAGGACATCGCGAAGGACTTCATCGACACGGGCGGCAACTTGGGCTACACCGTGGCAAGGCTGGACGGCGAGCTCACAGGATTGCGGCGCCCCGAGCAGGTCATCAGACGGACGAAGCCGTTCAGCCTCCTGCCCTATCGCGTGTTCAAGCCCGACGAGGACTGGACGATCGTAGGAGCGGGCAGGTGGCGGACGGCCGACCACATCACGCTGGGCGAGGGGCGCTGCGTCGTGAAGATCAGCAGGCTGGCGGCCGCCACTCCTGCCCTTCACCGCACCGTGCTGCCGATCCTGGAGGACAACCAGCCAGTCTCAGGTGCGGTATGCAAGGGCAGGTCCCCGGCGCACCTTTTGAATCACCTGCTGCGTCAGAAGACCGCAGCAGGGATGGCATCTCGCACAAAGATTTTGATTCCATGGGTGGAGACGCTCAGGCAGCCTGCTGATAAGATATCGAGGTGCCTGACTCGTGCTGAGCTCCGCGGCCTACCTCATGTCGGGGCCGAGGAAGCTGGACAGCACTTCTGTTGAGAAGGTTAAGCCGCACACCCTGGCGGCCTACGGGGCGGCGGCTATGAAGTTCGTGACCTACCTGGACGAGCGCGGCTTCGTCCCCGACGGGCCCGAGCAGTGGGGCGACCTGCTTGTCGAGTACAAGAACGACATGCAGATGACCAAGTGCAATTTTGAGTACGCCGTCGCGGCGGTGGAGTTTGTCTTCCCACGCCTGAGGAGGAAGCTGACGTGGTCCCACTCGGTGATCGATGCATGGCGAGTGTCGGCCGAGGTGAAGCACGCGCCGCCACTTGGCCGCGCGCCAGCTAACCTGGCCGCCATCTATTTCTCCTGCTGGGGCGTGCCGCGGCTGGGCATAGGCCTGCTGCTGCAGGTGGACCGCGGCCTGCGCCCATCGGAGATGCTTCAGCTCAGAGCAAAAGACATATCCTTGCCATCGTCTAGAGGGGGACCAGACCTGCAGCCAAATTGGGTAATCAACCTGGGGGCCAAGTCGGGGACAAAGGCAAAACGGATGCAGTTCGCCATTATTTTGGAGCAGGGCGGAGTACTGGAGAACCTCTTACACCGAGTAGTCTTGGGAACGCCGCCCGAGGGGCTCCTCTTTCCCTATTCGCTCGTCGACTACAGGCATCGGCTCAAGCAGTTTGAAGCAGCCTTGGGCCTCGACATTCACTGGACGCCTCACTCGGCGCGCGCAGGGTTCGCCAGCGATTCCGTGGCTCGTGGTGTCCCCTTCCAGGACATCAAGGAGGCAGGGCGGTGGCTCACAGAGTCCAGCCTCCGCATCTACGTGGACGTTGTCACCGCCTCCCGGGTCCTGGCACAGGCTGAGCAGCGAGGGATCGCCCCGCTCATCCGCGAGGCGGCCGAGAAGCTGCCCAACTACTTCCCGGAGGGCATCTTCGGCGAGGGCGAGGGCATCCAGCATGCCGCCAGCGGGCTGGCGCAAGGGCCAGGACGGCGCCTGGGCGCTTCCTGCGGAGGGAGTCCCTCCAGCGCCGCTGGCGGGGGGCCGCCGAGTGGCCTCGCCAGCGCCCCGGGCAGCGCCAGCCCAGCCGCCGGCGCCAGCACTGGGCGCACTGGTGGATGGGCTGCTGGCGGGTCCGCAGCAGCCGGGGGATGCAGCGGCGGGCGCGGGCGCGGCCGAGGCCGAGGCGCCAGCGCCAGCGGCCCCTGGCGTGGCAGCACTGAGGCCCCCGCAGCCGCTGGCGGCGCAGCCGCTGGCAACGGGCGCGGCCGCGGGGCAGAGGCGCGCGCGCTGGAGCAGCTGGTCGCTGCTGCGCGCGGCCTGGCTCATCGCAAGGTGGTGCGGACGCTCAACCTCGCGAGGAGTGACGTGGGCGGCGGTCGCCGCGATGATGATCGGGTGGCGCTACGTTGCCGGGCCGCTCGCCCACCTCGGGACCATGATGGGCGTCGTGGCCAGCGTATCCGTCTCGGCTGGCAAGGTGGTCGACAGCAGCCTCGGGGCAGTCATCACGGCGGCACAAGGAGTATCCGACTTCGCCGTGACGTCGTCCCGCAGCTTGGCGAGCCTCCTGCAGGAGGCCTGGCGCGGGGTGGACATCACCGACCTTCACGTCCGCCAGCGCCACGCCGAGCGGCTTGCGGACGACCCCGAGATCCTGCAAGCCTGGATCCAGCGCGAGTTCCTGACAGGCGAGCCCCGCCCGCCTGGGGCCGAGCAGGTCGCCACCGCGATCTCTGAGGCTTCGGTGACCATACCTCACATGGCAGAGAGATGGCAGATGCTGATCTGGCCTGGCCAATACCGCGAGCTGCACATGACGCTCGATCTACTACCTTCCGGGTTCTACGGAGTCCATATGGTCGAGAGAACCGTCAATTTCACGGTCCAGTGGAGCAACCCGGTGTGGAGTAGCCTCGACTGCGACATCAGTTCAGAAAGAGATACAGTCGTGGCTCATATCAACTCCACCCTGGCAGGGCTCCCGCTTCCCGAGATCCGCTATATGTCCATGAGTGATCGTGAAATCCAAGTTGCTCGGCTCCCAGGCGCCTGGATCAACATGGCCCGTAGGCTCGTTCGTGCTGTATATATGGCAGTAAACAGTGTACTGCAGCTCGTTTTGTTCGGAGTCTAGGGGGGGTCACCGAAGATATGACTCTTCTGGAGCACACTGCGAGGGCGGGCCTGGGGGCTTGCTTTCGGTTTTGATTGTGTTCCAGGTTCCTTCTCAACTCATTCAAGGTCCGAGCACATTTTGTGCCCCGGGTGAAGGACCAAGCTGTTGAGACACATACAGCTCGCAAGCGGAGGTGGGTAGAGCTCGGCGGCAAACCTGTAGTTAGCAAGCCAAGCAGCAATGTTATTGTACTTCTCGCCTCCTCAGCAAAACATTCCAGGGGTGGGTCGAAACGGACACCATCATGGGATAATAATCGTAGAGCATGAGTGTTGATGTGCACCGACAGTTTGGGGTGGGATCGTGGAATTTTCTTTGTAGCTTCGGAGCCCGCAGGGGCGTGCCAGCTTGTTGGGGGGCCTTTT
>CAUYUJ010007679.1:0-17500 GCA_963575745.1 Prorocentrum cordatum
ATATATATATCCCTCTCTATCCCTCTCCCTCTCACTCTCCCTCTCCCCCTCTCCCTCCCCTTCTCTCCCATCTCTCCCTCTCTCTATATATCGCGCACTCCCTCGCTCTCACTCTGTGGCCAGGCCCCCGCGCCATGCTCCCTACACCCGTGCCACGGGCTGCTCCGTTGCTTGGCCCATCCCCTCCACCTGTATCATTCCCTTCTACGCCCCACCCTCTGACCGCCCTTCCTGGCCTCCTCGTCTATGCCGCCACCCTTCCCTCGACCCCCTCCTGGTAGAGCTGGTGGGGGTGGAGGAGGGGAGGTCCACCCGCTCTTGGATCCACCGCTGAGGCTGGTGGCCGGTGGCCGCTGTGGGCCGCGGAAGGGGCGGTGGGCGGACCGCCGCGAGGCGGGCGCGGCGGGCCGAGGCGGCGCCCAGACCGCCGCCGCCGCCATCGGGCGAGCGAGGTGCCCGCGCCCATCGCGCATTTGAAGAAGGGAGGGGAGGGGAGGGGCCCTGGGGGAAGGGAGGGACGAGGGAGAGGAGGGGGAGGAGGAGGAGGAGGATCGGGGAAGAGGATGAGGAGGAGAAGGGGGACGATGAAGAGGGGAAGGGGGAATGGGGGAAGAGTCGGAAAGAGGAGGAAGATGATGATGGTGAGGTGGAGGAGGAGGGGGGGGGGAGGCGGGGAGGAGGGCTGGGGAGGAGCAATCCCTCTCCCCATCCCTCCCCATGGCATGGCCATCCCGAGCCATCTCGCCCTTCGACAGTTCCCGCCAGGCCCGAGCCCAAGACGCCGAGACACCACGCACCCCGACCGCCCCCGCACCCGCCGCATTAGGCTGGAGATGAGCGAGGGGGAGCGCCCGACGGTGCCTGAGGAGGAGCCTGAGGAGGAGGCGACGCGCGCGGAGCGCGGCTGGCGCAGGCTGCGTCGTCGTCGAGTCGTCGCCGTTGTCGTCGCCGTCGTCCCGTCGTCGTCGTCGTCGTCGCCGTCGTCGTCGTCGTCGTCGTCGTCGCTGTAGGCTGTGGGTAAGCGTGCGCCGCCTCCGGGCCCGGATGCGGTTCTTCGGCCTCCTCGGGCAGTGCCCCTCCTTCTTCCGCCCCGTCCTTTATCCTCTTCCCACTTCCCTCATACTCCTTATCCCTTTCTTCTCCTCCTCCCCCGGCTCCTCCGATCCCCCTTCCCTCCACCCGCCCGCCTTTCCTCCTCCCCGAGAGAAAGAGGGGGAGGAGGGGGGTGATGGGGTGATGGGGGATAGGGGAGGGGGGGTGTGGGGGGGGGTGTGGGGGGAGGGGGAGGTAGGGGGAGAGGAAAAAGGAGGGAAGTGGGAGGAGGCGGAGAGGGGGCAGGATGCAAGATGAGGAGAGCAAGCGGGGGGGAAAGGGTCCCTCCCTCCCTCTCCTGTTCCTCACCCGCCCCCCCCGCGCAGTCCTCGAGTATCAATCAAGAGTTCGGACTACGCAGTGGTTTTTGTGTCGGGCCAAAGAAAGGCGATAAGTCCTGGACGAACGTGGTGCAGCGGCCGCCGAAGAAGTGAAGGGGGGGAAGGGGCCGGGCGGGGGAGGGGGAGGAGGGGAGGGGGGGAGGGGGATGGAGGAAAGGGAATGGGGGGAAGGGATGGGGAGGGATGGGATGGGGGGAAAGGATGGGATGGGGGAGAAGGGCTGGGGAAGGGATTTTATGGGGGGGGGGCAGGAGGGGGCGCCCCAGGGAACGCGCGCCGCGCCGTGGCTTGGGCCCGACAGCGGTAGCCTGACGCGAGGGAGGGCCGCGCTCGCGGGCCGCGCCTCCCTCCCTCCTCCCTCCTTCTATCCCGTCTCATTCTCCCCCCCCCCGTTCTCCCGCCCCCCATCCTCCCCCCTCTCTTCCATTCCTCGCCCCTCGCCCGCTGCCCGCGATGACCGAGCAGAAGAAGGAGGGCACGAGTAAGGAGGATCGCGAGGACGAGTCTGAGGACGAGGTCGTGGCGTGGAAAGTGCCGTGGTGGAAGGGTGAGGGCAAGGGCAACGGCAAGGGCAAGCGCAACGTGAAAGGCGGCAAGGGCAGGGGCCACCAGGAGGACGAGAATGAGGGGGAGAAAGCGGCGAATGCGAAGACGAAGAAGCGGGACCCAGCGAGGCTCAGGAGGGACGACGTCGTCGTCGTCGTCGTCGTCGTCGTCGTCGTCGTCGTCGTCGTCCGTCGTCGTCGTCGCCGCCGTCGTCGTCGTCGTCGTCGTCGTCGTCGTCGCCGCCAGGAGGCAGCAGGGGCAGCAGGAAGAGCGGCGGCCCCAAGCAGACGACGACGAGAAGGAAAGGGCGAGGAGGAGAGAGGAGGAGAAGGAGGAGGAGGAGAAGTCGAGGCTGCTGCGGGAGATAGCGGCTACCGTGGAGAGGCGAGTTGAGGTGGAACTTCTGGCGGAGAGGAGGGCAATGGTTGGCGAGGACGTGCTCGCGAGGAAGCTGAGGGCTTGGGAGAAGATGAACAGGCGACGACGAATGCGACGACGACGACGACGACGACGACGACGACGACGACGACGACGACGCCAGGGCGGCGTGGGCGGCGCTCAGAGCGAAGATCACGGGGAAGGTGGAGGCAAGGACGAAAGGAAGCGGGCCATGAGGACTGATGGGGGACTGCCTCAACTCAGCCGCGCGGCGCCCGGGCCCGCACAGGCGCGCGGAGACCGCGGGTGATCGTCGCACTGCCTCGCTGGCGAAATGAAGAGGGCGAGGGTCGCGCTGAGGGCAGAGGGCAGGCGAAATGAAGAGGGCGAGGGTCGAGGGTATCATTGTTGCGTCATGCCGTTTTTGGTTTCCAGGGGGCGCCCTCGCGGCCGCGACTGGGTCCGACTCGGGGTTCTGCAGGTCAGAGCGCGAGGGGGGGGGGGGGGGATGGGGGGGGGGGGGGGGGGGGGGGGGGGGGGGAGGGGGGGGGGGGTGAAGGGGAGTGTCGGAGAGGGGCGAGAGGGGAGGGGGGGAAGTAGGGAGGGGGGGGGGGGGGGGGGGGCAGAAGAAAAGACGGGGTGGTGGAGAGGGGCGCGGGGGCGGCGGGCGGGCGGCGGGGGGGGGCGGGGGGGGATATACACACAGAGGGAATGCGGGGAGAGAGGGATGGGGAAGGGAGAATTGGGGCGAGAGGGGATTGATCGGGGAGGGAAGGAACGGGGGAGCGAGAGGGAGGGTGGGGAGGGGCCTCCTGTCCTCCGCCCTCTGCGCCGTGCACGCCCATGCGGCGACGTTGTCCGTGCCCCAGCACCCATCAGCGAGGTGCGTTTGGTCGCGAAGAGGACGGGGAATGGTCGTCAGAGGGCTCAGAGGAAGAGGAGGGGGAGGAGGGCGGAGCAGGGCGGAGCAGGGGGGTCAGAGGGATGACTTTCATGCAGATTGGCGACTCCTGGGGGTATTGAACAGTACCTCATCATCTGGCCCCCCCCTGCCGCCTTCGACGAGATCCAGACCACCGCCCTCGAGGAGGAGCTCAGACAGGCAGTTCAGGGCCCTGGGGGGGACTGGCTGCTGGACGCCCACGCCCACGCGCCCGCGGTGGATGGGGGCTGGCGAAACGACGCGCCCAGCCGCCCTCGAGAGATGGAACATCATCGAGAAGATCTTGGAGGACGGGGCCCTCGCGACCCTGGGCGACATCAGCGACTACCTGCGCTCGCGCGTCCTGGCCAGGCTCGCACGCGCCAGCTCAGAAGGCAGCTCCCTGAGCCTGGGGGAGAATCTGCTGGAGGCAACCCGTGACGGGGGGCCGACCCTCGCCGAGGAAGCAGGACGAGCCCTCGACAAGTTAGGATCAAAGGCGGGGAGGAGCAGCACGCAGGACCTCAGCATCGGAGGTGCCGCCTGGGACGAAGACGCTGGGGTGGGCCGCGGGAAGCTCACGGTGCAAGACCAGGAATGGGACTACCTCGACTTCCAGGACGAGCTCCAACCTGATGAAGAGATGCGCACCCGGCTCGGCCTCAAGGAGGGTGACGCGGAGCTCAGACAGTGCCTGGTACTCTACATCGCAGCCGCCCTGCTCTGGGAGGACAAGGAGCCTGACGCGCCGGCCGTAATGGCCCTGGCTGCTCAGCTCCGCCGAGAGTTGTGGGATGGTGCCACCACCGCCTCCGCCGCGCTGGGGGACGCGCCCTCTTTCGTCTCACCGCGTGAAGCCGAGCTCAGGATGCGCTGCCACGACGTCCAGCACCCGCACCACGACAAGGACTTCAGGCGTATCGCGGTCTTCCCACTGAGCGCCCTCAACGCGACCACCGTCCGGGTCTGAAGGATCAACCACTGGAACCAGCTCGAGATCGACTCCGTCCTGCCGACGCAGACCAGCGAGAGGGAGGTCCACGTCATGATCCACCGAGGCCACGTGAGGGTGCTCCGGCCGCCGGCCATCGGCAGCCAGGGACCCAACAAGGGGGGCCGGGCCTTTGGGGAGATCCTCAAGACCTGGGCGCTCGCTGGGAAGCCCGTCCGCGAGCTGCCCGCGGTGGGCTGGGAGATGTACCTGGAGTCGGAGGAGGTTGCGGGGCCCGTGATGCCCAGCCGGCCGCCTCCCTGCATGCACTGCAAGCGTATGCAACAGGCTCAGCTCCCAACACGTGAAGGCGCCGTCGGGAACCAGGAGCTCGAGGAGGAGGACTTCCCCGGCTTCGCGCCCCTCCTGCGCAGGCCAGCCTTCGCGTGGGGCATCCGCGCCCGCGAGATCTTCGCGGGCACTGGGAACTGGACAAAGGCGATGCGAGACGCTGGACTCCAGACGGCCCCGTCCGTCGAGTACTTCCAGGATCCTTTGGCCCAGGCCGGGCCCCAGGAGGAGCACGACATCCTCGACCCCCAGGTGCGGGAACGGCTCCTTCTCGACGCTGGAGCCTCGCCAGGGCCCGATGAGGCGAACGTCTACCAACTGGCCCCACCATGTACGACCCATTCGGCTTGGTGCCTCAAGAACGGCGGGACTCGCACGTTCGAGCACCCGGACGGCGACGGGACGGTCCAGGCGGAGATCGAGAGCAACATCATGACAGATTTCGCCGCCGACCTCTGCGAGCGCCTCGACGCCAACGATCGGGAGTGGATGCTCGAGAACACGGCCAGCGATGGGCGCTGCCCGAAGATTTGGGACCGGGCCAGGATCAAGCAGCTGCAGAAGCGCACAGGGGCACGAATCATCTCTGTCGCCATGTGCGAGTGGGGACTGGGGCCCCCAGAGGAGCCCGCGAAGCGGCACCGCAAGCTGACGTTCTGGATGGTCTCGAAGGGTCTCTACCCCTGGGCGCTATCTCTGGCGAGGCGCTGCACCAATCAGCGCGAGCACGTTGCCCTGGAAGGGCCTCTCCCCTACGACCTGACCCAGACCCAGATCGACCACTACAACTCCTCCGGGCCCACGCTCAGCCCGTCTGAGCAGAAGGACATCCTGAGCCTGACCAATCGGCTGGCCCTCGCGGGCGTGCATGCCCAAGGTCTCGCCGTGGACGCCAAAGCCATGGAGACTTCGCAGCTCGGACCCGAGCTGCTGCGCCCCCTGAACGACCTCGTTGGCAAGCTGGGGCCCGAGAACTTCCACTGGAGCCGGGTCGAACCACGCACCGGGAAGGCCTTCGAGGACCTCCCAGAGGGCACCATGGCCTTGTGCTACTGGCGCGACCAGGCCAACAATTTCGTGGCCAAGATCTCACACCGGTCCCCCCCACACCTGAACGGTGGAGGGCGCATCCCCAGCGGGGCCCCCCCTCTGGCCAAGGCCCTGCGGGAGGAGTTGAACGCCCTCGGCTTCCAGTTTGGTCAGCGTGGACTACGACGCACCCGCTACGCAGGCCAGTACCCGACGAAGCTGTGCGCTGCCTGGGCCGAGGTCGTCAAGGCTGCGGGGGCGGGGCCCCCCCCTGCGAAGCTCCAGAAGAAGCTCGAGCCCATCGTCGCGACGAGGGCCGGGGACAAGATGGCGGCGGGGGCCGGCGACAGGGTTCACCTGGCGGACCCCCCCCCTCTTTTTCGCCTCCAGGACGTGCCAGTCATGGAGAAAGAGGCGGAGGAAGACCATCCAGCAGGGCCCAAGGGATGGCAATGCGCGAACAGGGGCAAGAAGAGGGGAGGGTGGAAGCGCAACAAGGCGAGGAAGAGAGACCCCGACCGAGGAGCGCCGCCACCAGGCCCTGGAGGAGACGGTGGAGGCGACGACCCGGGGGGGGACGAAGGAGAAGAGGAGGAGGAAGAGGGGGAGAAGGAACCACCCAGGAGGGTCAAGAAGTCCAGGCAAGCCGAGCAGCAAGCTGACGAGCCAGTCAAGGTGCTTCTCCCGCAGCGAGGGGACCGATGGATACCAATCCCCGGGGCCCCCATGTACACGCACGAGCTCCAGGGCGTCCTTATGACCTGCAGGTGGCTGCGCGACGACGTCCTTAGCCCCGAGGAGCTTCGCCTGTTCGTCTACACCGACGAAGGAGACACCGCAGGAGCAGAAGGGCCGCCTTTGGAAGACGATGATCGAGTCGAACCCGGGGAACGCCTCATCCCTTGGATCGGGAGAGAAGGGATCGGGGACTGGGCGACCTGGGCACCACGCTGGATCAAGAAGGCAATGGGCGAGGAGCGCGAGGAGGCGCCGTGGCACCGCAATGAGGCCACCCCCGCTTCCCACCGCAGCGTCACGCTGAGGATCGCCGACCGAGCCAGCTCCCAGGGCTTTGGCAGCCCGGAGCTTGGCGTCGTCTGGAACAGGCGGACTCCCCCACCACACTCGGGAGGAAAGCGTTTCCAGCTGGCCGCTGCTCAGGCCCTCCAGAGGCAGAGTCGCGAGGCCCCCGCCGGGGGGTCCAGCAGCGGCGGCAGCTCAGCCGACAGCATAAAGCTGGAGAGCATAAGGAGGAAGCTCGAAGCCGCCAGAGCCGCCGAGGTAGGTGTCTTGGAGGAGGAGGAGAAGCGCATCAAGGAGCTGCAGATACAACTGGCAGAGGCAAAGGAACGCCGCCGGGCCCGTCGTGCGAGGGATGCCGGCAAGCGCGAGGCGGAGCAGGCGCGAGCCGGGCATCCCCGCCGGGCCAGCTCGGAGCCCCCCAGCGGGCAGGGCGCGGCTACCCCGCTTGACCCAGCCTGTGAGGACGAGACCTCCCTGCCCTCGGCCATCCTGGATGGGGAGAACAAGTGCCACGAAGCGGAGTGCACCCTGAACAACCTGCTCGGGGTCCCGGCCAACGATCCCACGGGACCAGATCGGAGGAGGAAAGCCCGCGAACTCCTGATCGAGGGCGTCAGCTCCATGCTCGAGGATCTGCCGCGGAGCTGGACCGGTACTCCCTACGAGGAGCAGGGCGAGATCGCGAGCGAGTACGTCGACATCCTCGAGAGGCTGACCCGCAAGATGGTGAGGGCAGGGGAGCTGGACGACATCCCCGCGAAGAAGCGCCAGAGGATCGTGTACGCAAGGGCGGAGGAGGAGCCTCCGAGCGACGACGCGGACTCCGCCGAGAGTTCGGAGGACGAGGCAGTGGAGAAGCCATACGCGAGGACCAAGGAGGGACCGGCCCCACCCATCCCAGAGGACCCAGATCCTCTGAGCCTCTGGCCTGGGCAGGCAGAAGCAGCCAGGCAGAGCAGGGAGGAGCCCTTTCAGAGCTCCCCTGGGGCGAGCGGCAGCGGGGGCCCTGCCCCCGCCGCGGGCGCAAGGCCCCCGCCGGGCGCGCCACCGCCGCCAGAGGCCCTGGGGGCCCCCTCAGACCCAGCCCGGCATCAGAAGAGCAGACTCCCCACCACGATCCCCCAGAAGGCAGCACCTACGAGGCGAAGCCGCTCAGCAGAGACGGTCGTGGAAGCAGCCAGGCGGGCCGCATGCAGGTCGACGACCTCCGGCGGAGACCCGCCTACTGGGAGGGCAGACGCCGGCAGCGCAGGAACGCCCGAGGAGGCGCCCACGCCCAGGCCCAGGCCAAGATCGTTGGGTGCCCAGCTGCGAGCCACCTCCAAGGGGAAGCCCTCGCAGCCCAGGCCTCGCCAGGACGAGCCAGCAGGGCCACTCGTGCCCCCGGCCCACGCAGTCAGGCCACTGCTGAGGCCGCCGGGATGGCGCCCGCTCCTCCCAGGGCAGATCTGCAGACCGCCAGGGATGCCGCCGATGATGCCACCCCCCTGGCCGTCTCCCCCGCGGGGAGGCCGCTGTGGGGGGCCCCCTTTGGGGGAGGCGCCGGCGGCCCCAAGCGGATGGGGGGGCGCAGGAGGAGGCGCGCGCTTGCGTCAAGTGGTGCGCGGACCACCCCACCTTCCAGCCCGAGAAGGTGCCAGAAGTAGTGAAGCGGGGCAACTCACTCCTCCGCCTCGCCGGCAGCATAGAGAGAGCTGCCGAGCTGCTGAAGCGCGCGCGGGAGGAGATCCACGGGAACCCGTTGAGCGGTGTGCTCCAGGAAGACGTGCGGAAGTCCTTGGGCCCGCATCACGCCGCCTACCTCCGGGGAATGGCCACCGAGGGGGTACCTGTGCGGCGCACGGAGGAGCGGGCGCGCACGCAGGCCAAGTCGCACTCCTCGGCGGTGGACCACGCGCTGGAGATGTTCGAGAAAGCCTGGAAGGACAGCCGCTACGGCGTCGTGCTCTGGGCCTCGGACGAGGTCGAGGATGTGCTCACCGCCTCGGCATTGGTCGAGTCGCCCAGCGGGAGGGCCCCCAAGATGTTGCCGGATCGGACCATCTCGAAGGAGGGCCGGCCGATCCACGACATGCGCGCGGCCAACGCCTTCTCCCCGAAGGAGCAGCACCCACCAGCTAAGCAGCCCCTCCACAGGGGGCTTGCTCGGCTCAGCCTCTGGTGGGAGGCAAGGCACCCGGGCGTTCAACAGGTGGTCGCAAAGCGCGACGTGGCCAGGGCCTTCAAGTGGCACCACCTGGAGCCAGCTGCAGTGCCAGAGTTCGGGACGACGCTCCCGGGCAAGGAGGTCGGGGTGCCAGGGCGAGTCATCCTGATCCACGGCGTGCTGGTCTTCGGCTGGGCCGGCAGCCCTGGCGAGTACATGGCGTTCGCCTGGGCGGCCAAGAGCGAGCACGAGAGGAGGAAGCCGCCGGCGCCCAGGATCAACGATACCGTCAAGTACGCCTCCAAGTGGCTGATGGACGACGGGGTCGTCCTCGAACCGCTGGTGGGCCTCCGACCCTGGCTCTCGGCCGAGGAGCTCGACGGGGCCATGAAGCGGGTTTGGGGCCCGGACGCAGTCAACGAGAAGCTGGACGTCGAGGGGGAATTTGCCGCAGAGCAGCTGATCTGGGGCCTCCACATGAACTTCGACACGAAGGTGGTTAGGCTCCCAGAGCCCAAGTGCATCAAGGCCCAGTACTTGCTCGCCCTCCCGGAGCTCAGGGGATCAAGGCGGGTCCCCCTGAAGGTCGCACAAGAGCTGCGAGGCTGTGCCCAGTTCTGGGCTTCAGCACAGCCTGCCCTCCGCCCCGAGCTGCCTGCCCTGGACCGGCTCCTGAGCAGCGGGACGAGCTGGGCAGAGCCGAAGGGTACGCCCGAAGAGGTCGAGCTCGCCTGGGAGGAGTGGGACGTGTCTGTGGGCTTTCTGAGGATGCTCTTCGACGTCCCCGAAGCTTGGAGCACGACTTTCCAGGCCAGCTTCACGCAGGCCCTGTCAGTGCGCGAACGCCTCGCACTGCCGGGAACAGCACGTACCACGCGGTGGACCGGTGGCGATGCCACCACTTCCTCGATTGGCGCCATCGACTGGGGGAGCGCAACCGCAGGAGGAGCCGCGCCGACGCCGGAGTACATGGCCGCGGACGCCGGGCCCCTGCTCGAGGCTCTGAGTCAAGCGGTCGGGGGCGAGAGCAGCGAGGAGGACTGGATCATCGCGGTGGTCGAGCTGTTGGCGGTGGTCGCGTTGGCCACGAAGCAGGGTTCGAAGTGGGAAGGCGAGCTGGTGTTCTACGTCACAGACAACCAGAATGTGAAGGCATGGCTTGCCAAGAGAAGCCCCAAGAACGCCCTCGCCCGCCACCTGATCCGCTTAGTGGAGAGGATCGAAGCCATGCACGGGTGCCGCATCGTCTCCTTCTTTGTTAGGACCTACCACAACGAAGTGGCCGACTGGCTTACCCGCGAGGAGGTCAAGAAGGTTCACGACACGCTGGCCACCTCAGGCTGGAAGCGCCTCGAGCCCCCCGCAGCCTGGGGCCAGATACTGGAGGGTGCCAAGGAGCGCCTTCTCAGGCTCCCAGAGAAAGACGGGTCCCGTGGCCGAGGCTGCCCTTCGACACCGAGCACTTCAGCGGGGGCATGGGCTGCCGAGACCTCTCCCGCTCCGCGGGAAATTGGGCAGAGAAGTTGGAGGCCTCATCAACCCGTACACGAAAGCCCTCAAGCGCCTCGGTGGCTCAGAACCCGAGGAGAACCAGAAAGCAGGATGGCTCATGGCGTCGCTGTCTCTGGACCCCAAGGGCAGAGAGATGGAGGCCTTCCTCGTTGCAGCGACCCGTGAGAACCCGGAAGTGATGGTCGTGGACGCCCCGACCGGGGTGGATGCGGCCAGGTTCGAGAAGGCACTCAAGCAGTTGGGCTACATGATCTCGAAGTTTGAGGTGGTCTGCACGCACCGCGGGGATGCCACCACGCGGACCAGGCAGGTGCTCACGGGCGGGCGTCGGAAAGCGGGGGTGGGCCTGGCGTGCATTAACATGCCGCCGGCCTGCTCGCGAGCTGCCAGCGTCAAGCCGCTCTTGGACAAGGGAAAGGACCACCTTTGGCTCGACCAGCAGGGCGAGGTGTCGTGGGACCCCCGCATCCAGTCCACCAGCGACCCCCTCCTCCTCAAGCCGGTCGGGCACCTCAGGAAGGATGGAGTGAAGCACCTGATCTACAGTGAAGAGGGGCCGGTGGGCACCATCCGTTGGCCGGGAGCAGAACCCCAAGGGCCCGGAGCAACGCTCCTCCGAGTCACCGGGGGAGGCGGGGGCACGGTCCGTGCCCTGACGCCCCGGGAGGTTTGGCGAGTGCAGGGGGGGACCAACGACGAGTGGACCCACCTGCGGACCCAGGGCTCCTCGGAGGACGAGCTCTTGAAGGGCGCAGCCAGGGCGCTCCCGCCGAGGACCGCGGAGGCGGTGCTGGCCGCGGTGGCGGAAGCACTCAACAGTACCAGCACGCAGCGCGCCGGAGTATGCCATGATCCAGAGGAACAAGCCGCGTGGGATGCTACCAAGCGCTGGTTCCGCGCTTGGGCACAGGCACCAGATCAGCCCGCACTGGCGCTGGCAGCGGAGGACGAGGCGAGGGCAGGAGGGGCGCCCACTGATGAGATGCACAAGAATCGCCGGCGTGCCCAAGCAGTCCGCTTCAAGATGATCGATGACGACGCGCTCATCGGACCCCGCGAAGCTCCGGCCGCAGAGAAGGTCAAGCTGGACAAGAGTGTGACTCGCTCGAAGAGCCCTCGTAAAAAGAGCCCCCGACGTGCCAAAGAGATGCCAGCGACCAACCTGGTGAAGCCACAGGCGCTTGGCGTAGCGCGGAAGAGCAACCACCCCGGGAAAGAACTCGCCCCCGCCGGCCGTGCCGAGCCAGGCGGGGCCAACTGCGCCAGCTGGTTCGCGCAGCAGAAGATGGGGGCCATGCTGCAGAAACTCAGCGAAGGCACGAGGGCAGGCTACGAGGGAGGATGGCGGCTCTGGGTAGCTGTGCGCCAGGCGCAGGGGCTTGGCCCCTGGCTCCCAGGACGCGATCGCGAGGAGCGCCTGGCCGACGAGGAGGCGCTCATCAACTTCGCCGTCCTCCTAGCGCGGGTCGTTGGGAGGGCCGAGGGGACCATCAAGCAGAACCTCTTCGCGGTGCGCTACGCCCACCTGGTGGCCGGCCACTCGGATCCATTGCTCCACAGGGGTCGCCTTTGGAGCACCCTGGCAGGGCTAAAACGCTGGCAAGGGCCCGAGACCAAGCGGAAGAAGCCCGTCACGCCAGCCATGCTCGAGTGGCTCCGCGGCTTTCTCCAGCAAGAAGCCAAGCTCCCCGAGGGGGATGCGGTGGTCATCTGGGCGGCCATTGTGACAGCGTTCTTCTTACTCCTGAGGGCTTCAGAGTACCTCCTCCAGGACGGGCGCTCGTGGTCCTTCGAGCGCGTGCTGCACGGGGAGGACGTAGAGCCCAGGAAAGACGGGAAGCGAGTGCCCAGCTTCCAGGACGCCGACGAGATGGTGATCTACATCAAGGGCAGCAAGACGGACCAGCTCAACGTCGGGACGGTGAGGAACCACTACCGCGCCGGCACGACGCTCTGCCCGATCGCGGCGATGGAGCGGCTCCAGGCTCACCATCCCCAGCGGATAAAGGGCACCGAAGAACGGCTGCCCCTTTTCCGCTGGGCGTCAGGTACACCGATTCGCAGGGGCGAGGTGCAGCACTTCCTGGCGGTCGCGGGGCTGGCCGCCGGCCTCTCTAGGGAGGAAATCGGCAGCCATTCCCTGAGGATCGGCGGGGCGACTGCAATGTACCACGTGACCGAGGACCTCTCCCGGGTCCGCCGGTTCGGGCGCTGGCAGTCGGACGCGTTCCACGGCTACCTGTGGGAGTCGCACGAGCCGATGAAGGGCATCTCCGGCAAGATGGCCAGGGGCACCTCCTCGCTGACCAACCCGGCGAAGGACAGCGCCCCCAGCAGAGCTGCCGCCGGCGCTGAGAGCGCCAGGCGTGAGAGCCCATGAGGGGGGCCGCAGCGGGCGCCGCCGGTGCTTGCACACCTGGCGTGCGCCCAGCCCACGCCGCCGGCCTGCCCGCCGTGCGTGCTTGAGTGCCGTAACCCGACCACCTGCGCCGCCGGCGGATCAGCCGCGCGCTCGCAGGGCACGCCCACCCGTGCCTTCGGCGCTGGCCAATACGTCAGCGCGAGCGTGCGCGCACAGGCCTGTCCGTCGGGGCCCCGCCAGTGCCTGGGATACTGTGGGTCCCCCTTGCAGCCGCTGGGCAAGGGCCATGCTGAAGCCTGCCTGGCACGCCGGCTCTCTCTGCCAAGCCTGGTCGTGCCGGGCACACTGACGTCGGCTTAAGACAGTAGCTGGCAATCTGACGGCCCAGCGTGGCCGCAGCACCAGAATTCATGCGCGGGCACAGGCCCGCGCCCCAGCGCCGGCCCGGGGAACCCCCTCTGTCAGGGGCCGGACCCTTCCCGCCCCGAGCACTTGTGGAGGGGCGGGGAGCCGGGGGATCTGGAGGCCGCAGCGCGGACGGGGGTGCCAAGCACCGGCCTGTGCCGAGCGCCAGCGATGGCATCTTCGGGCCTTGGCCCGAGGTCAGGCTCCGTCGGCAATCAAGGCACCGGTGCGAGCCCAAGGCCTAACCTCGCGGAGGACAGCCGCGCGCGCCGGCATCAGTTGCCTGGCGGCAGTCGGCAGACAGGAGGGCCAGTTGGGCCCCGCGCGCACGCCGGCGCATGCGCCAGGCGGTGCGCGACTCAGAGTATAGACGGTGCCGGCGGCACAGAGCCTGGCACCCAATTTTGGTGACGCCCATCAGGGCGCCCACACAGCGCGCCGGCGTGCAGAATCCGCCAGGCGGCCAGTGTGCAGGGTCACTGGCAGCAGCACCAGTATCATTAGAACAACGGCGGCGAGGCCCGCTTCGCGTGGCGGAAGGAGGGACCCGCCCGGCGCTACCAGCGCCGGCGGGAGGAGCGTGCGGCCAGCGCAGCAGCAAAATGGGGGGGGCTGCACCGCTGCCGCCATCGTCATCGTCTCCTGAGGGCCCGCTTCTGACCGCTTCGCGGCTGGCACGCCCCGCGGCCTTACAGTAGGCCGCGCTTTCGCTAGCGCCGTACTGTGGGGGCGGGGTCTTAGTTGTTTGTCCTAAACGGTTGGGCCCCGCCCTCCCCAGTCGGCTTGGGTTTTCTCCTCTCCCTGCTCCTGCCTCTGCCTGCCCTTCTCTCTCCCTCTCTCCCGCTTAAGCCTTCGGGGTCAAAGCCCTCCCAGGGCCCGAATGGGCCCTCTTTTGCCCGCCCACCCTGGGCTTTGCCTTGGTGTCTAACGGCGCCGCGGCGAGGCCCGCTTCGCGTGGCGGATGGAGGGGCCCGCCCGGCGCTACCGGCGCCGGCGGGAGGAGCGCGCGGCCAGCGCAGCAGCAAAATGGGGGGGGCTGCGCCGCTGCCGCCATCGTCATCGTCTCCTGAGGGCCCGCTTCTGACCGCTTCGCGGCTGGCACGCCCCGCGGCCTTACAGTAGGCCGCGCTTTCGCTAGCGCCGTACTGCGGGGGCGGGGTCGCCATCTTGGGTGCCTCTTGGGCGATCTTGGGGTGATCTTTTTGGCCTCTTGGGTCGCCTTTGGCCGTCGGAAGGTCGTTTTGAAGCAAAAGCCAGAATCCTTCAAACATCTAGTTATTGGAAATCGATGGTTTTGGCCTCTTCGGGTCTTCTGGAGGACCTCTTGGAGTGCTTGGGCCGTCTGAGGGCCTTTTGGGCGCTTCTTGGACCATTTTGGCGGTCTTGGAGGCATCTTGGGACCGTCTTGGAGGCCATCTTTGGGCTATCTTGGGCTCTCTTGTGGCCATCCTGCCCGTCTTGGAGGCCATCTTGGGCAATCTTGGCCGTCTTGGAGGCGATCGGGCCAATGGAGACTGAGTTTTCCTGGGCTTTCTAGGTTGCTGGAACGTTGGGCCGAAGCCGCAGGGGAAGTTCTTTAGAAAAGAACCAGCCACCTCCCAGACGTCCAGCGCGCCGTGCACCCCTGTGGCAAGCCACAGGGGGCTGCGGATGACGGAAAGCGCGCGTTAGCGTGCGGTCCGTTAGTCGGAAGAAATAGGATTTGGGGGAGTTCGAGGGGGTTGGCATCCGCGGGCCCCGGATGACGGAAAGCGCGCGTTAGCGTGCGGTCCGTGAGTCGGAAGAAATTGGACTTGGGGGAGTTCGAGGGGGTTGGCATCCGCGGACCCCGGATCTGATTGCCCTCCCGCTTCGTTTTTTTATCGAGTAGGACAGCCTTCGGAGCTTAAAAACAGCGCTTCGCTCGAGACATCATCGGAAAACGCTTCTTGGGCGCTTCTTGGGCCGTCTTAGGCGCCTAAGACAGCCCAAGAAGCGGCCAAGACGGCGCCCCAAACGGCCCAAGACGGCCCAAGAAACGCCCAAGACGGCCCAAGAACGCTCCAAGAGAGCCCAAGACCGCCCAAGGCGGCCCCAAGACGTCCCAAGAGGCCTCCACGACGCCCCAGGAGGCGCCCACGAGGCGTCCCAAGAGGGCCCCACGAGGCCAAAATCATTGATTTTCTGAAGGGAAACGTGCATTTTTAGCATATACGGCTTTTCGCCTTTCATGGCGTTGAAGACGGTCCAAGAGGCCCCCAAGACCGCCCCAAGACGGCCCAAGATGTTCCCAAGAGGCCCCCAAAATAGCCCAAGAGGGCGCCAAGACGGGCCAAGGGGCGCCCAAGATTGTCCAAGAGGCCCCCAAGAACGCCCCAAGAAGGCCCAAGAGGCACCCAAGAGGGCCCAAAAACGGCCCAAGAGGGCGCCAAGACGGCCCACGAGGTGCCAAGACGGCCCAAGACGGCCCCAGGACGGCCCCAAGAAGGCCCCAAGAGGCCCCCAAGAGAGCCCAGAGGCGGCCAGAAACAGCCTAGTCCCTTCACCCCCGCCACCCAGAAGCTGCCAGGAGGCCCCAAGAGGCCCCCGAGAAGCCCCAAAAGGTCACCAAGAGGCACCCAAGAGGCTCCCCAAGAGCCCCCCAAGAGGCCCATAATACTCCCAAGGGCTCTTAGCACAGCGGCTCCCAATAGCGAGCGGTGACGTAATCGAGCTGATAAGACCAAAGCTCCCAAGAGAGAGCTGTGGCGTAATAAGTTCTTGCAGCCAGGGCACAGGGACGGGCGGCAACGCGTGGGCAACGAGCGGTCCACAGGACAACGCGGGGTTCAGGAAAGCTGGCAGCCCAAACGCGGAAAACGCAACGCGACCCGACCGCCCCCTCCAAAACAAGAAACGCGCTCAAAGAAAGCTCCGCGACTCTCCGAGGCTGAGATAGGACAGGAACGAGGGGAAGGGAGTCAATAAGAGGTGTAAGAGCGGACGAGCCAGCGATCGCGTGCGCTCTGAAAGTAAGTACGCTTTCCGTCCCCGTGCCAAGCAGGTCTAATTGCCCCCCCGCTTCGTTTCTTATCGAGTAGGACGGCCTTCGGGGCTGAACAACAGCGTTTCGCTCGAGACATCATCGGAGAACGCTTCTTGGGCGCTTCTTGGGCCGTCTTAGGCGCCTAAGACAGCCCAAGAAGCGGCCAAGACGGCGCCCAAAACGGCCCAAGACGGCCCAAGAAACGCCCAAGACGGCCCAAGAGCGCTCCAAGAGAGCCCAAGACCGCCCGAGGCGGCCCCAAGACGTCCCAAGAGGCCTCCACGACGCCCCAGGAGGCGCCCACGAGGCGTCCCAAGAGGGCCCCACGATGCCAAAATCATTGATTTTCTGAAGGAAAACATGCATTCCTAGCATGTACGGCTTTTCGCCTTTCATGGCGTTGAAGACGGTCCAAGAGGCCCCCAATACCGCCCCAAGACGGCCCAATATGTTCCCAAGAGGTCCCAAAATAGCCCAAGAGGGCGCCAAGACGGGCCAAGAGGCGCCCAAGACTGTCCAAGAGGCCGGTAAGGCCCCTAAGAGCGCCCCAAGAAGGCCCAAGAGGCACCCAAGAGGGCCCAAAAACGGCCCAAGAGGGCGCCAAGACGGCCAAGAGGCGTCAAGACGGCCCAGGACGGCCCCAGGACGGCCCCAAGAAGGCCCCAAGAGGCCCCCAAGAGAGCCCAGAGGCGGCCAAAGGCAGCCTAGTCCCTTCACCCCCGCCACCCAGAAGCTGCCAGGAGGCCCCAAGAGGCCCCGGAGAAACCCCAAAAGGTCACCAAGAGGCACCCAAGAGGCTCCCCAAGAGCCCCCCAAGAGGCCCATCATACTCCCAAAGGCTCTTAGCACCGCGGCTCCCAAGAGCGAGCGGTGACGTAATCGAGCTGATAAGACCAAAGCTCCCAAGAGAGAGCTGCGGCGTAATAAGTTCTTGACGCCAGGGCACAGGGACGGGCGGCAACGCGTGGACAACGAGCGGTCCACGCAAGGAAAACGCGGGGTTCTGGAAAGTTGGCAGCCCAAACGCGGAAAACGCAACGCGACCCGACCGCCCCCCCCAAAACAAGAAACGCGCTCAAAGAAAGCTCCGCGACTCTCCGAGGCTGAGATAGGACAAGAGCGAGGGGAAGGGAGTCAATAAGAGGTGTAAGAGCGGACGAGCCAGCGATCTCGTGCGCTCTGGAAGTAAGTGCGCTTTCCGTCCCCGTGCCAAGCAGGTCTAGTGGCCTTCGTCCCGACCCGCCAGCGAGCTTGGGTTTTGGATCAGATGCCTCTTTTATGTTCCATTGGGTCTCTCGGGGGGCCTCTTGAATCCCCTCTCGGAGGCTTGTTTGGAGCCTCTTGGGGCCTCCTGGTCGCTTCTGGGGTCTTTTGGGAGCATCTTGGGGCCTCTTGGGGGCCTCCTGGGGGCCTCTGTGGGCCTCGTGGGGGCCTCCTGACAGACTCGGAGGCCATCTT
>CAUYUJ010007679.1:20000-25000 GCA_963575745.1 Prorocentrum cordatum
CCCCCCCCCCGTCCTCGCTCGAGCTCCCCCCACCCCCTCGATTCGTGGACCCCCCCCCCCGCGCTGACCCCCCCCCCCGCTTGACTCCCCCCCCCTCCCCCCCCCCCCCGTCCTCGCTCGAGCTCCCCCCCCCTCTTCGAGCCTCCGCGCTGACCCCCCCCGCTTGAGCCGCTCCCCCTCCCTCGAGCTTCCCCCCCCCCTCGACTCCCCCCCCTCCCCTCCGTCCTCGCTCGAACCCCCACCCCGCCTGGAGCGTTCAGTGAATTGCGTGATAATTCCCCGGATCCCGACCCCCCCCTCCCCCCCCCCGCTCAAGCTCCCCCCCCCCCCTCCTCCGATTCTTGGACCCCCACCCCCGCGCGGACCCCCCCTCCCTCGCTTGAGCTCGACACCCCCCTCCGTCCCCGCTCGAGCTTCCCCGAGAAAACCCCCCCCGCCCCCCTTGAGCTCGACTCCCCCCCGTCGTCGCTCGAGCTCCCCCCCCCCCCCCCTCGATTTTTGGACCCCCCCCCGCGCTGGAGCGCTCAGTGAATTGCGTGGATAATTCGCCTGATCCCGACCCCCCCCCCAGAGCGAAGCTTGAGCGAACTCAGGCCCACGCTCTCAGAAACTCACACGCCGGATCGGCGGACTACTACCACTACTACCACTATTACTACTACCACAACTACTACTAGTACTACTACTACTACTACTACTACTACTACTACTACTACTACTACTACTACTACTACTACTACTACTACTACTACTACTACCACTACCGCTACCACTACCACTACCACTACCACTACAGCTACTACTACTACGACTACTACTACTATTACTACTACTACTACTACTACTACTACTACTACTACTACTACTACTGCTGCTGCTGCTACTACTACTACTACTACTACTACAACTACAACTACTTCTACTACTACTACTACTACTACTACTACTACTACTACTACTACTGCTACGACTACTACTACTACTACGACTACTACTACCATTTGTACTACTTGTGTCACTACTGCTACCGCCATCACTCCTAATACTACTGCTGCTACTACTACTACTACTACTACATTTAGTAGGACATAGCACTAATACTGCTACGTATATTCGTACAACTAATACCAATAATCTGACTAGCACTATCGCTAGATTTACTATTATTACTCTTGTTACTATTGTTGCTACTACTACTGCTCCCACTACTATCACTACATTACTACTGCCACCACCACCACCACTACTACGACTACTACTACTACTACTACTACTACTACTTGTAATCCTTGTTCTACTACTGTTACCACTGCTACTACTACTACTACTACTACGACTACTACCATTACTGTTATTATTCTTTTTGCTACTAGTATTTCTACTCCTACTACTACCACTACTACCACTACTACTACCACTGCTATTACAATTACTATTACTACTACGACTACCACTACTACTACTACTGCTACTACTACGACTCGTACTACTACTACTACGACTACTTGCACGACTATTACTACTACTACTACCACCACCACCACCACCACCACCACCACCACTACTACTACTACTACCACTACTACTACTACTACTACTACTACTACTACTACTACTAGTACTACTACTACTTACATTAGAACATAGCACTCATACTGCCAGGTATAATCGTACTATTAATCGTACTAGTCTGACACTTACTATTGCTAGTTCTACTACTCGTGCTATTCTTATTTCACTTGTCGTTTCCACTACTACTATTACTCTTACTACTACCACTACTACCACTACTGCTGGGACCAACTACTACTACTGCTGCTATCACTAATGCTACTACCACGTGTCCTACTTGCGCTGCCAGTACTACTACCACCCCCACCACCACCACCACCACTACTACTACTACTACTACTACTACTACTACTACTACTACTACTACTACTACTACTACTATCTCTTCTACTGCGACCACTACAACTACATGTGCTATTATTATTTTTGCTGCTATTACTGCTGCTCCCACTGCTCACACTACTGCCACTACTACCAATTTTTCTCAACTACACCTACTACTACCACTACTACTACTAATACTTGTACTACTTGTGCTACTACTAGTACTACCACCACCACTGCTACTACGACTACCATTGTTTATTAAAGAAAGCAGCGCTAATATTACTAGGTATTATCGCAGCAATAATACCAATACTATTACTAATACTATTACTAGTTCTGTTGCTGCGACTACTATTAATAATCATACTACTGATGCTACTAATACTACTACTACTACTACTACTACTACTACTACCACTACTACTCCCACTAGTACCATTGCGACCACTACTACTACTACTGCTATTACCACTACCATTATTACTACTGCTACTAGTACTACTTGTACTACTTGTACGACTACTACTACCACCAACACTACTACTACGACTACTACTGCTATTGCTACTACTACTACTACTACTATTACTACTGTTGGCACTAATAATACTACTCCTTATACTGCCGCTACTATCACCAGTACTATTACTACTGCTACTACAGTTACTACTACTATCACCACGACGACGACGACTACTACTACTACTACCACCACCACCACTACTACTACTACTACTACTACTACTACTACTACTACTACTACTACTACTACTACTACTTGTGCTACCTGTAGTACTGCTACTACGTTACCACTACTACTACTACTACTCCTACTACTACTACCGCCGCTACTACCACTTCCACATACTACTACTACTACTACTACTACCACTACCATCACTACTACTACTACTACTACTACTACTACTTCCACTTGTCACACTACTACTACTACTCGTGCTACGTGTACTACTATCACTACTACCACCACTGCTACTAATATTACTACCGCTGTTACTACTACTATTTTTGCCGTTGCTACTACTACTACTACTACTACTACTACTACTACTACTACTGCCACTACTCCTACTACTACCGCTACGCCCACCACCGCTGCTACTGCTGCTATTACAACTACTACTCGTACCACTGCCACTGCTACGGCTAGGACTACTACTGCTACAAGTACTGTTCTTAGAAGACAACACTCGTACTACTAGGTATAATCGTACCAATTATGTTCATACGGGTATCGGTATTGTTGCTAGTCCTACTTGCGCTACTATTATCATTGCTGTTTCTACTACTACTGCTGCTACTCCTGCTGTTATCACTACTACCACGACTACTGCTACTACTTCTATTGATACTACAACTGCTGCTGCTACCACTATTTCTACTACTGCTACTACTACTACTGCTACTACAACGACTACTTGTACTACTTGTGCTACCACTGCTACTACCAGCACTACTATTCGTATTACTATTACTACTACTGCTGCCACTATTACTGTTCTTTTTGCTACTACTACCACTCCTACTACCACCACTACTACTACTGCTGCTACTACTACTACTACGGATACTACTACTACTACTACTACTACTACTACTACTACTGCTACTACCACTGCTACTACTACTACTACTACTACTACTGCTACTACCACTGCTACTACTACTACTACTACTACTACTACTACTACTACTACTTCTACGACCATATGTACTACTTGTACTACTGCCACTACCATTGCCACTACTACTTTTTATTTTAAAACATAGCACTACTACTTACGTATACCCGTACTTCGAATCTAAGCAATCCTATTACTACTGTTACTATCAAGTGTTGCTGCTACTACTACTTCTACTACGATTCCTAGTACCACCGCTACTACTCTTACTACAACTACCATTGCTACTACTACTACTGCTACTACCACTACTACTACTACTACTACTACTGCTACTACTACTACCAATACAACTACTACTAGGACCACCACTACTGCTACCACTACTATTACTACTACTTGTACTACTTGTGCTACTACTACTACTACTACTACTACTACTACTAATACCTCCACTACCGCTACCGCTAGGACTACTCTTACTACTGCTACTGCTGCTACTACTATTAGTATGTTGCTACTACTCCTGCTACTACTCCTACTACTACTACCACGACTTCCGCTATTAGTACTACCGACCACGACTACTGCTACTACTACTACTACTACTACTACTACTACTTGTACTACGTGTACTACTACTACTACTACTACTACCACGACTACTACTTCAACGGCTAATATTATAACATAACGACTATAACTTCAACAACTTCTATGAATCATACTAAGCAACTTACTAAAACAATCGCTAGTTGTAGTACTACTACTACTATTCTTATTTTTGTTTCTACTTCTATTAGTACTACGACTACTACTCCTACTACTATCAATACTACCACTACCACTACTACTATTACTAGTATTACTACTACTACTACTACTTCTGCTACTATTACCACTACTACTACTACTACTACTACTACTACTACTACTACTATAACTACTACTACTATTACTACTACTACTACTACCACTACTTGTGCAAGGTGCACTACTACTACTACTACTACTACTACTACTACTGCTCCTACTACTACTACTACTACTACTGTTACTACTACTACTACTGCTACTACTACTACTACTACTACTACTGCTACTGTTACTACTACTACTACTGCTACTACTACTACTACTACTGCTGCTGCTACTACTACTGCTACTACTACTACTACGACGACGACGACGACGACGACGACGACGACGACGACGACGACGACGACGACGACGACGACGACGACGACGGACGACGACGACGACGACGACGACGACGACGACGACGACGACGACGACGACGACGACGACGACGACGACGACGACGACGACGACGACGACGACGACGACGACGACGACGACGACGACGACGACGACGACGACGACGACGACGACTACTACTACTACTACTACAATTTTCTATTTCTACTACTACTACCAGTATCACGGTTGCTACTACTA
>CAUYUJ010007679.1:27500-32611 GCA_963575745.1 Prorocentrum cordatum
CCTCCCCTTCCTCCTCCTCCTCCTCCTCCTCCTCCTCCTCTGACTCCTCCTCCTCCTCCTCCTTCTCCTCCTTCCCCTCCTCCCTCTCCCCCCCCGCCTCGCCCTCCCCCAGGGAAGACACGCGACGGGAGACCATCAGAGTAACACATTCGGCGGTCGACCACGGACCCCTGGCCTCTGGCCTCCGGCCTTGCTCGACAGCGAGCGAGGAGGGAAGCGAGAATGGAGACAGCCTTCTCAGAGGGCGGCGGGACTTGTCAGAAGCCCTCGCGTCTTCTGAGAAGTCTTCTGCGTCTTCGGGAAAGGCTCACAGAACTTCCCAGAAGGCCCGCGGACTTCCGAGCCTTCTGAGAAGGCCTTCTCCTTGTCACTCTCAGGAGGGAACAAAACACAGACACAATTCATCGTCGATTCCCCAGAAAATATGGGAACGTATGGGAAGTGGGTGGGAAGACGAAAATTTTGAAACTATGGGAAAATATTGTGAATCCTGTTATTTGCTGTGTCGATTCATTTGTGTGTCCCAGGGCCTCTTCTCACTTCCCCCCTGAGCAAAGTATCCGATCCCGGGGCCGACAACGGACCCCGGGCCTTCCTGGCCTTTCTTACGAAACAGGTACCGAGCCCGGCCTCCTCCTCCTCCTCCTCCTCCCCTCCTCCTCCCCTCCTCCCCTCTCCCCCTCCCCCCTCCTCCTCCTCCTCCTCCTCCTCCTCCCTCCTCCTCCTCCTCCTCCTCCTCCCTCCTCCTCCTCCCCCCCCCCTCTTCCTGCTGCTCCTCCTCCTCCTCCTCCTCCTCCTCCTCCTCCTCCTCCTCGAGCCCTCCCAGACAAGCTCTGCTTAGGGAGAAGCCACGCCACCCGTCCCAGAAACGCCCGCCAGCGCCCAGAAGTCCGGCCTTGGGCCCCCTGAAGAGCATCTGCAATCCGCAGCGAATTCGAGTGGACTTGAGAACACTGCGCTCGATGCCTCGCGGCACGGTGGCGGATATCCAGCCTCTTCATTCAGCATGGCATGTGGAATCATACATTGCTCGTTTTCAGTTCTGATAACGGCAGCCCTTTCGATACCCGTGGGAAGTCGGGAAACTTACCGTTTCGCGGGCAGAAACACCAGTTGTACGAAGGTGGTATACATGTTCCCGCATTTGTGCGCGGGCCAGGGGTTCCAGCTGGGTCCACGGTAGACCATATGGTCTCACACGTTGATTGGTTCCCGACTCTGGTCGGTCGAGCTGGGGGGACCTTGTCGCAACCTTTACCGTTGGATGGCCTTGACCAGTGGGAAGCATTAACTGGAGGTGCAGCTGTACGCACGGAGCTTCTGCACAACTACGATTTGAGTACTGTGCTAGTGGAGAATTTCATTGGTGGCTTGAGAGTCGGCGACTACAAGCTACTTCGTATGGGGCCTCAACTCAGCCTTCATTTGAATCATTCAGAAGAGCTCTATAACATTCGTACCGACCCGAGCGAATCCATGAATCTGAGGCATAATGAGTCATTGGCAGATATATTCGAGCAACTCCGGCAAAAGCTCGACGCTTACGCCGCGGAGGTTGTTCCGTGCTGGTGTGATGAGTCGAGTCCCCAACCTGGTATTTGTGCTGGCACCGGATTCACTGGCAACTGTGACGAGAACCAGCCAAAGTGCAAATCCCAAATGCCAGACGCATATCTGCCAGGCTACTGCAGGAATCCAGGGCAGGAGGCTCTAACAGTTTGACGCGACCTCTCGTTCGAAGTCATTCTGCTGGGTCTGATCATAAGACAGTCGGGTGCTTCCCATAGGAATTTGCAGCAATGCGTGCAGTATCTTTCTGGAGTGCCGCCTTGGAGAAGGAGCAAGTCTTGGCCTCCCCCAGCGGCACAAGAGTAGCACCTAGTGCAGCATCGGCACCCAGCCATATCGGGCGCCTCGTGGGTCTGGGATCGGTGCGTACAACTACATTTCTCTCTCTTGGCCGTGAGCTGGGCTAGGATCACCAGTCACGGGGCCACAATGGGCTTGGCCAGCGCCAGTGTTGGTATGCCTCGAAGAAGGAGACGCATAATACTAATAAGAATGTCACTACTACTAATATTAGTACTACTACGAAGAAGACGCAGCTGCATGAACATATTTTTTTCCAGAGATCCTGGCAGATTTCTCGGATCGGCGTTTCTCCGCGCTGTTTGCAGTGCTGCCCACCTTTCGCCCTGGAGTCTATCCGGGTCGGCGATCGGAGCTGTATCCAGGCCCTGGACGTCACGGGGGCAGGGCATGTATAACAGATCGCGGGTCGAGGGTTCACAGCTGCCCCTCCCCAGATGGGATGGGCCGCAGGGTTCCACAGCCCCCCCCCCCAAGGTGGGATGGGGGGGGGAGACGACGACGCCGACGACGACGCCGGCACCGACGCCGACGTCGACGCCGACGCCGACGCCGACGCCGACGCCGACGCGGACGACGACGACGACGACGAGTGCGGCGACGACGCTGCCGCCAACGACGAGGAGGAGGAGGAGCAGGAACAGGAGGAGGAGGAGGAGGAGGACCAGCAGGAGGAAGAGGTGGAGGAGGAGGAGGATGAGGATGAGAAGGCGGCGGAGGAGCAGGAGGAGGCGGAGGAGGAGGCGGAGGAGGCGGAGGAGGAGGAGGCGGAGGCGGAGGCGGAGGCGGAGGAGGAGGCGGAGGAGGAGGGGAGGAGGGGAGAAGGAGGAGGAGGAGGAGGAGGAGGAGGAGGAGGAGGAGGAGGAGGAGGAGGGAGAGGAGGCCCCCTTTGCCCTTCCCCGGGCCCCCTCGGAAGACCGCGCCACGGCTTCGCTTGTGGGCTCGCGGCCTCTGGGCCAGAGGCCGCGGGGGCCGCGTCGCCTGGCCAGCGGGGCCCGCAGGTCGTCTTTAAGGGCTTGGCGGCTTTTCGCCGATCGACGCATCGAGGTACATGAGAGCCCCGAATTATCAGGGCTGGGGGCGGTCAGGGGTAGCTGCAGATTCGCGCCTCGGGGGCCCAAACCAGAGTTACCCCAGACCGCAGTCATCCCGGATAACTCGGGCGTCCAACCCTCCCGAATCATCAGGGCGGGGGGCGGTCAGGGGTAACGACCGATTCGCGCCTTGGGGGACCGAACCGGAGTTAACCCGGACCACGTTTATCCCGCATCATTCGGACGTCCAAGCACATGCAGAAATCGGTGGAAATCCAGGCAGGCTGGGGTACATTCAGGTATAGTGGCCAGTGTGGGCCCCAGACCGTGTCTTCTTGCAACATATACGCGGTTCAACCTGGGTGGTGCAATCAGTGTGGTGCAATCCAGATGGTGCAATACATGTGGTGTGACCTATGCGGGGAGAAGCAATGCGAAGCAGCGCTTAGCAATGCAAAGCAATGTAATGCGATTGCATAGCAATGCAAAGCACTGCAACGCAATGCAACGCAATGCAACACAATTCAACGCAATGCAAACCAATGCAAAGAAATGCAGTGCACTGCAATGCAAATCAATGCGATTGTAATGCGATTGCAAAGCAATGCGAAGCAATGCGAAGCAATGTAACGCAATGCAACGCAATGCAACGCAATGCAGAGCAACGCAAAGTAGCGCAAATCTGTGCAAAACAGTGCAACGCAATGCAAAGCAATGCAAACCAATGTAACGCAACGCGAAACAATGCGAAGCAATGCAAAGCGGCGGGCGGCGAGGCGACGGGCGGCGACGAGGCGGCGACGGTGGCGACATGGCGGCCAGAGCGGCCCGCAGTCCAAGTTCCTTATTCCAGAAGCAAGAACTCCTAAGTACAGGCACTGTTTGGGGACAGTCCAAAGAAATACAGAGATCTCCAGTGAAGTTTGGAGCAAATCTTGGCCGCTCCAGCGCGAGTCGAGGGACGGCAGAAGTCATCTAGTCCTTAGCGACCGCAGGTCGGGCTCATGCCAGCGTCCGCGCTGTGGCACTTCGACGCCGCCACCGGGGCCTGCGGCGTGCACGGCGGGGCCGACGCGATCAGGCGTGGGGCTTCCGCGTGCGCGCATTGAAAGAAAGCCCGCCCAGGCAAGTCGACCGAGGAAATGTGCAGAAGTTCACTCGACATTGGCATGGGAGTGTAGTGGTGCAGTCCGCGGTCGGTTTCGTTAATCGATTCGTGTATCGCCGGATACATGCGGTTGATCTTGGACGTCGGTTAGTGATTCCGCCTGGATGCACTCGGAAAGCGGTGCCATGCGCACCCGTGGAGTGCCCCAGCAGCTTTGACTACAGGGCGTTCTGTCAGTCCTCAACGCTTGCCCGCTAGTAGTAGTAGTAGTAGTAGTAGTAGTAGCAGCAGCAGCAGCAGTAGTAGTAGTAGTAGTAGTAGTAGTGTATAGTAGTATTAGTAGTCTTAATAGTCGCCGCAGCCAGTAGTAGTAGTAGTAGTAGTAGTAGTAGTAGTAGTAGTAGTAGTAGTAGTAGTAGTAGTAGTAGTAGTCGTAGTAGTCGTAGTCGTAGTAGTAGTAGTAGTAGTAGTAGTAGTAGTAGTAGTAGTAGTAGTAGTAGTAGTAGTAGTAGTAGTAGTAGTAGTAGTAGTAGTAGTAGTAGTAGTAGTAGTAGTAGTAGTAGTAGTAGTAGTAGTAGTAGTAGTAGTAGTAGTAGTAGTAGTAGTAGTAGTAGTAGTGTAGTAGTAGTAGTAGTAGTAGTAGTAGTAGTAGTAGTAGTAGTAGTAGTAGTAGTAGTAGTAGTAGTAGTAGTAGTAGTAGTAGTAGTAGTAGTAGTAGTAGTAGTAGTAGTAGTAGTAGTAGTAGTAGTGTAGTAGTAGTAGTAGTAGTAGTAGTAGTAGTAGTAGTAGTAGTAGTAGTAGTAGTAGTAGTAATCGTAGTAGTAGTAGTAGTAGTAGTAGTAGTCGTAGTCGTAGCGTAGTAGTAGTAGTCGTAGTATTCGTAGTAGTAGTAGTAGTAGTAGTAGTAGTCCGTAGTAGTAGTAGTAGTAGTAGTAGTAGTAGTAGTAGTAGTAGTAGTAGTAGCAGCAGTAGTAGTAGTAGTAGTAGTAGTAGTAGTAGTAGTAGTAGTGTAGTAGTAGTCGTAGTAGTAGTAGTAGTAGTAGTAGTAGTAGTAGTAGTAGTAGTAGCAGTAGTAGTAGTAGTCGTAGTAGTAGCAGTCG
>CAUYUJ010007679.1:32711-40211 GCA_963575745.1 Prorocentrum cordatum
TAGTAGTGGGAGGAGGAAGGAGGAGGAGGCGGAGGAGGAGGAGGAGGAGGATGGGGGGAGGAGGGGGGAGGAGGAAGAGGAGGAGGAGGTTGGAGGAGGAGGAACACTAATAATACGATTAAGAACGAGGGCACGCAACGTATGGAGAATACTAAGAATAATACTATTACGAAGAAGAAGGATATGAAGAAGAAGAAGAAGAGCACAACGAGCAATAAGAAGAAGCTGAATCCGAATATTCGTAATAAGAAGAAGTGGAGGAGGCGGAGGAGGAGGAGGAACACTAAGAACAGTATTAATGATGCTAATAATAAGACGAATAACAATACTAATAACGATAGTATTTAGAATACTAAGAAGACGAACGCGAAGACGAACAAGCAGAAGCATACGCAGCATACTGATACTTACACTCATAATACGAAGAAGCTAATACTAGTAATAATAATATGTTGAACATTGGCAATGCTACTAGCAACAATTAAATATGTGTGATAATATTAGGAATTACTAAGAATACTACGAATAATACAAAAACACCAATAATAATACATAATAAGAAGACTACGACGAATAACATTCATATTAATACTAAGATTCAGCAGGTGAATTTTAATAAGAGGAAGATTAATACGAATACTAAGACGACGAATACGATTAACAGTAATAATAATACTATTAAAAATGATAACAACTTTAATGACACTAATACTGATAATGCTCTTAATAGTATAAAGACGACTACTTAGACGGCTGATACGAATACCAATACTACTACTACTACTACTACTACTACTACTACTACTACTACTACTAATAGTGATAAGAGTATTACAATACGAAGTATCGTAAAAATACTACTACTACTCCTAATCATAATAATAATGACAATACGAATGCTAATATTTTTATTAACAATAAAATTAGTAATGCTACTGATAACAATAATCATGATACTACTAATAACACTAGTAATATCTATACCGATAATAATCATAATAATAATAGTAATACTAATTCTCTTCTATTAAGTTTCTTTTATTATAAAATTTTTGTAGTAATATTATTAATAGTACTATTAATACTTATATAAATTATTTATTAATGTCATACTATACTACTACTTACTTTTATACTAATAATAATAATCTTATCTATACTAATACTACTACTTACTAAATATAATAATAATTAATTAGTTAATTAATAAAAATATAATTACTTAATACTCAATACTAATTTATATTAATAATAATTAATAATAATAATAATACTAATTATTAATAAGGATAATTACTGATACTAATTAATAATAACAATTAAACACTAACGGGTAATGGATAATAATTTATAATAATAATAATAATAATAATAATAATAATAATAAATAGGGGAGGAGGAAGAGGTAGGAGGAGGAGGAAGAGGAGGAGGAGGGGAGGAGGGATGGTGGTGGGGAGGAGGAGGGGGAAGGAGGTGGAGGAGGAAACGTGGCGATAGGAGGATAAAAAGGAATTGGGAGGAGGTGGGAGGAGCAGGGAGAGGAGGGAAGCAGAGAAGGAGGAAGGGTGGAGAAGGAGGAGGAGAGGGGAGGAGAAAGGAAGGAGGAGCGAGGTGGTAGACGAGGAGGAGGAGGAGGAGGAAGTGAGGGTGGAGGAGGAGGAGGGCAGGAGGAGGAGGAGGAGGAGGAGGAGGTGGAGGGGAGGTGGATTAGGGAGGAGGGAAAAAGGAGGTAGGAGGGGAGGAAGGGAGGTGGAGGAAGAGGAGGAAATTGGGGAGGAGGAGGAGGAAGGAGGAGGAGGAGGAGGAGGAAACGGATGAGGATATGGAGCAGGATGGAGGAGAATAGTGGAGGAGGAAGAGGAGGGAAGGAGGGAGGGAGGAAGGGGGCGGGGGAGGAGGAGGAGGAGGAGGAGGAGGAGGAGGAGGATGAAGAGGAGGAGGAGGAGGAGGAGGAGGAAAAGGAGGAGGAGGGTGGATGCCTGACCCCACGAACTTTCGCTCCGCGGTCTGCCTAAGAGAGGACGGTGGATATAGTACGAGGAACCCCCCCCCCAGGCAGAGCAGCAGCCGCAGCGGCGGGCGCGGCGCCGCTCGCCTGTGCTAGTGAGTGGCGCGCTGGCCAGCTGGCGCCCTTGCGTGGTTCGGGTGCGCCGGCTGTGCGCCGACGCCCATGCGTGGCCCATTTTGCGCCAAGAGCTCGGGGGCGGCCAAAGGGTCAGAGGAAGGGAAGGCACCGATACCGTTGCCTTCCCCTTGTTTTCCCCTTTCTGGGGCTTCTGGGTCGCTCTCGTCGCCACAGTTGGATTCGCCTCGAATTTCTTGTCAGAGCGCACCCCAGGAGAGGTCTGGGCAGTAGCGGTATCGGTACCTTGTGCTTTCCCCAAAGGGGGGGGGGGGCGGGGCACGGAGAGCCAGTTGAATCAGCAAGTGAAGGCGTCTGTGAAGAGAGACCGTGCAGAGTGGTTGGAACATGTTTCCGCTACTGGAGATTGCGAAAGGGGTTTGCGCCCAGGCAAGGTCGGATGCGAGGAATGCGCGACAGGCTTGTTGATTTCGATTCCCGTCAAGAGACGAAGGCTTATTACTTCGGCAGCGTGCTCTGGGCGTCGCGAGACACAATGCCCATGCAGGCAACTACGTTGGGCCCCGCGCTCTTTGTGGACATCGAACTCATTCAAGGCCTGGGAAGTTGCCGAGGCGGCGCAGGCGATGAGACGAGACAGAGCCTGCGGATCGGACGCAGTTCCAAGATATTTTGGGAATGCAATGTGTCGCCGCCCAGACTCGCCGGCGCGAACTTGGGCCACCACGCTATTTCAGAAATGCATGGAAGACGGTAACATGAGTCGTTGGTGATCACCAGAGGGGCGACCCTTCCTTGTGAGAGAACAACTGGCCAATCTGCTTTCTGCAGGCTGGATGCAAACTTTTCGCTGCGATTCTCTGGCGCCGCTTGAAGCGGGCAAGGGTTGAAGACAAAATCTGGCGGGCGCAGTTTGGTTTCAAATCGAAGCGCGGCACATCTGACGAGATCTTTATTGTGAGGCGCAGATTGGAGGAGGCATTCGCGCGGGCAGACAAGCCGCATGTGCTCTTCGCGTTGGATTGGGCCAAGGTTTTCGACAGTGTCATGCCCGACGCTCTCATAGCAGTCGTGCGCCGATTCGGGCTACCAGGCAATGTCGTCCACACGATCTATTCTGACCGACACTTCGTTGTGCGTGATCCGGGCAGAGCGTCAGGGCAACGAGAGCAGCCGGCGGGCATTTGCCACGGCTGTCTTCTGTCGCCGTTAGTATTTGCCGCCTGGATGACCGTCCCTGCCTGGGACACGAAGAACGCGCTCGGCGACCTTGCCGGGGGCGTCAGCGACCTAGTGGTGTATGCGGGCGACGCGTCGATCGTGAGTTCCAGCGTTGCGTATGTGGTGTCTTGCGTGACAGCCATCGCAGACGCCGCAGCTCATGTCGGCTTGAAGTACATCTGGCGGAAGCTCACGACCACCGGGTGCAGCGCTCCTGCTACACTTGCCTGACGGCGGCCGAATCCCGCAGCAGTCGAGCGTGATATGCTTCGGAAGCGTCCTGGCGTTTGATGGCTGTGTCGGTGCACAGCTGAGCTGGTTGATCGGTGCAAGGTCAGCGTGCAATTCTTTGCAGCGAATCTGGTCCCATTTTACGATGTCAACCAAGAGAGAAATGAACGTGTACCTTGCGTGCGTCGATTTGGTGCTTCTGTGCAGCCTTCGCACATCTTGGCTGTGCCAACGCGACTTGACCATATTCAGTGCTCTTCATGCCTTATACCAGTGGGTTCACCCACGCCGGAGTGTTGCAGCGAGCCAGACGCGGCAAGCTCAGCGAATTCTTGCTGCAGTGGCGGTTGATGTTGTTCGGGGAAATTGCACGCAAACCGACTATCATCCTGTCCGCATGGTTGTTTTCCAGCCTTCATCTTCTGAGTTAGTGCAGGCTCCCAACCGCCGACAGAATGGCAGGCCCCGTCAGGCGTGGGCAACATATTTGTCTAAGCATGCTAAGCAACAAACGTGTCGCGATTATGGTTGGTATTGTTTTGATTTGGGCACGTCTCCAGCGGAAGTGTGCGAAGCAACGGTGCGCAAGTATATTGTTTAGCGCACGCTCGTGGCATTGCTCGTGTGCTTGCGGGCGCACAGCTTCAGTCCTTCCTTCCAAGGTGGGACTTGAGGGGACTTGATATCACGGCGTAGGCCATGATTTCTCCCAGTACTGCTTGGCTGTTTTTTCATCGTAGATCAATGCGTCCCCTGGTTCCCCCCTCGCCCGAGCACGTGCGCCCGGCCATGATTTATTCCTTTCCTAGGCTCTGCCTAGAAGGGTTCTTGCTCTCCGGGCTTAAAGGGGCCGGGCAGTGGAAAGCGCCCCGGGCGGTTCCCCCAGTATCCGCCCCGCGGTTCCCCCAGCTACGTCCCCTTAGCTTAGCGTTGCTTATCTCATCTTAGCTTAGCCTATCTCATCTTAGCTCAGATTTATCTTAGCTTAGCTTACCGCATAGCGTAGCATAGCATAGCGCAGCACAACATCTCATATCATAGCCCAGTACAGCATAGTATAGCGCAACAAATCATAACATAACATATCATAGCATCGCGCAACACAGCACAGCACAGCATAGCACAGCGCAGCATAGCATAGCATAGCATAGCATAGCATAGCATAGCATAGCATATCATAGCATCGCATAGCAGCAAAGCAAAGGCAAAACAACAGCAGCGACAGCAGAGCAAAGCACAAACAACGCAAAGCAAAACAAAGCAAAAACACCAGCAACACAAAGGAAAGGCAAACCAAAAACAATGTGCGACAGATGCCGAGTTAGCCTCGATGGCCGGACCGGAGCCCCCGCAAGCAGTGCCTTCCGTAACAATTTCGGCTCAAGTCCGGAGGCCCTGCCACACAGCCGCTCACGCTCATGTCCCGAGGTTGGCGGAGTGAGGCATCGGCGGTTCTGGCGCTACTACTACTACTACTACTACTACTACTACTACTACTACTACTACTACTACTACTACTACTACTACTACTACTACTACTACTACTACTACTACTACTACTACTACTACTACTACTACTACTACTACTACTACTACTACTACTACTACTACTACTACTACTACTACTACTACTACTACTACTACTACTACTACTACTACTACTACTACTACTACTATACTACTACTACTACTATACTACTACTACGACTACTACTACTACTACTACTACTACTACTACTACTACTACTACTACTACTACTACTACTACTACTACTACTACTACTACTACGACTACTACCACGACTACGACTACGACTACGACTACGACTACGACTACGACTACGACACGACTACGACTATGACTCGACTACGACTACGACTACGACTACGACTACGACTACGACTACGACTACTACTACTACTACTACTACTACTACTACTACTACTGACTACTACTACTACTATTACTACTACTACTACTAGACTTACTACTACTACTACTACTACTACTACTACTACTACTACTACTACTACTACTACTACTACTACTACTACTACTACTACTACTACTACTACGACTACTACTACTACTACTACTACTACTACTACTACTACTACTACTACTACTACTACTACTACTACTACTACTACTACTACTACTACTACTACTACTACTACTACTACTACTACTACTACTACTACTACTACTACTACTACTACTACTACTACTACTACTACTACTACTACTACTATTACTACTGGAGGTCTCGTGCACCACATCACCACGGCTCAACCACCTAGGGACGAGCGTCCTTGTGGCTGCCTCGTTGCCAGTATGTAGCGGGCACCTCGTCTGGGTGACAAGGCGGGTGTGACGTGCTTGCAGCGTCAGGCGCTTGTCCGAGGGCAGCTGGTCCCAACGGCCCAAAGTGAAGCGCCAGCAGCGGTGCAGCAGCACACGGCGACCCCAGTACCGCCATCCAGGCCAACTAGCGCGAGAAGACGCGAGAAGAGGCCAGGATGGCAAGCCAAAGGCGGGTCTGACGTGCATGCAGCGGCAGGCGCCTGGCCGAGGGCAGCTGGCCCCTACAGCCCAAAGTGAGGCGCTGGCGGCGGCGTGGCAGCACACGGGACGACCCCAGTACCGCCATCAAGGCCTACTAGCGCTAGAAGGCGCGGGAGGAGGCCAGGATGGCAGGCCAAAATGGCCAGGCGCCCGACGGCGACGCGGCAGTACACGGGGCGGCCCCAGCACCGCCAGCGAGGCCCACGAGCGCAAGTGAGCGTGAGAGGAGGCCAGGATGGCAAGCCAGTTGGCGGGCCAGAGTAGCTAGGCGCACGGGTGACCATGCGCCGAGCAGAGGCTAAAGCCACAGGTGCAGCCACGCGAGGGGGATGCCAGTGTGGGCACGCCGCACTACTGAAAGTGGCAAGCAAGACATCTTGGTATGGACTCGCGTGGCCTGTCGAGGGCCCGGCACCTGCTGGGCTGCCGCAGCAGGGGCTCGATGTCCGTGACCTCTTCCACGGTCTTGACGTCGGTCAGCTGGTGCTCCTGGTCCTCAGCATCGATGTCGGGCTGGGGGTCGTTCTATTCGTCACTGGGAGGTTCTTCCTCGAGGGGCGGGGGTGGCGCGCGGGGCGGCCCTGGCACCACCCCCACCTCCCTCGCCATCGGGCGACCAACCTCCTCCGCCACTGCTTCCGTGGCTGGGGGGGCGCCCGTGCTCTCGGGGTCGGTGCCCACCCCCGCGCCCTCCGTTGACCTCCGCAGGGCAAGCAAGCCTTCCTCTGAGAGCGCGAATCCCACCAGGACGTCCATGCCCTCCTTGATGTAGTCGAAGCTCGCACGGAACTTCGCCACTCGCTTGGCGGCGTGGTCGATGGAACCTGGGCCCTTGTTCGCGCGCGCTGCGCGCGTCGCGGCCTCGTGCTCGGTGATGTTCTGCGTCGCCGCCACGCAGCGCGAGCGCGTGTACAGCTTGTGCTGCCCCTCTTTGCCCTTCCCCAGCTCGGGGTATTGCTGATTGTACTCTTTGGCCTCCGCATAGCGGCGCATCTCCCCGCAACTGAGCTCGCCCACGTACTCCACCGCCATGATCTTCCAGTCGTCCAGCTCCGTGCACCTCCGACGCCAGCCCAGGCGCTGCGGCGGGGCCCAGTGCGCACCCATGCAGTGGACGTAGCCCGCCTCAGCGTAGTCCTCCTCCGCCATCAGCTCGGCGTCTTCGAGCGCGGCAGGTGTGCCGTCGCTCGACTGGGGGGCCTGGCCGTAGACGGCCTTGTTGCTGCGTCGGCGGTGGCTTTTGCCGCCATGACCGCTGAGGGCACCCGTGGTCGTAGCACTCGGGGCCTCACTGGCGGCCCCGTCGTCCACGGAGCGACCGCCGTCGGCGACGCTGCGCGCACCTCGGCCGCCGCGGCCGCCCACAGCCTGCCCCCTCAGCTGGAGGTTGTGGAGCGCG
>CAUYUJ010007680.1:0-12500 GCA_963575745.1 Prorocentrum cordatum
GGGAGGAGGAGGAGGAGGAGGAGGAGGAGGAGGAGGAGGAGGACCAGGACGAGGAGGAGGAGGAGGAGGAGGAGGAGGAAAAGGAGTTGGAGGAGGAGGAGGAGGAGGAGATCCGTAGCCATTTTGGCTCAAGTCCGTAGCGTTTCGCTCAGGGACCGAGGCCTTTTGGCGTGGGGGAGGCGCGCCCCTGCCAGTGATCCTGCGATCTCTCTTTCTTTCGTTTCGCTCACAGCCTACAGTCTGGCTACTGTAAGTGTCTGCGGCCGTCAGGTCCCATGGGGCGCAATGGCGGCGGCAGGCAACAGGCGTTCAGTGCGACCTGGACCTGCTGCAACAAGAAGTGCGGCTTCGGCAACAATTTCCCATGGCGTACGACGTGCTGGGCTTGTGGCAAGCCCAAAGGAGCGGTCCCTGCACCGGCTGTGCCGCGCCCTCCTGCTGGTGCTTGGGTTCGTCCTCCTCGGCTGCAGCCACAAGGAGGCTCACCTGGTGCTGGGCAAGGGCCTGGCGCAAGCGGCGGCAAGCTCACCCCTGAGCGCAAAGACGCATTGCTTGCCATGTCCGCCGAGCACTTCGAGGCCTGCAGCATCTGGCTGTCGCCTGGTCAGAAGGCGCACCTGCTGGGGCTGCGAGCCGTGCAGACAGGCGACCCGCTGGCCCTCAGTCGACAGGCCAAGCAGCAGCACGACACGCTCAAAGATCAGGTCGCCAAGGCCAAGAACGCCTGGGAGAAGTCTCAGGAGTTGCTGGCCAAGCAGCTGCAAAAGACGGCGGAGCTCAAGGCGAAGTTCATGGAGCTTGAGGCCAAGGAGCTCGAGGCGGCCCGCGCTGCTGCCAGCGCCTTCTCCGAGCTCGGGCGTGCCTCCAGGCCTCAGCCTGCTGACCATGCTGCATACCTTGTGGAGCAGCTGCGTGAGCTGGGGGTCGAGGCGGGCGTGGTCGACTCGATCAAGCAGGTCGCGGAGGCACGCCAGAAGGCCAAGAAGGATGAGGAGGAAGCGGCGGCTGCTAAAGCTCGTGCCCAGGCGGCAGATCGTCATCATGATGAGCGTGATGCTGGTGGTGCTGCTGCTGATACCAGCGACGCTGCAGGCGATCACGACCTCGACATGGATGCAGCCATCGGCAACCTCAAGCAGGGCGACTGGATGGACAAGCTCGTCAGCTCTGCAGGTGAGAGCGGCATCACTCGATCGCAGCTGGAGGCTGCGCTCGATGAGGCTGGTGCCGATTTCAAACGCAAGCGCCTTTAGCCGTGCGGCTAGATGCGCAATGGGGCCAAAGGCCCCGAGGTTTTGGAATATTGTCTCTGCCAATGTTACTGATCGCTCTGGGCTTGACATTTTCCTCTCCTCCCCTTCTGTGCTCCAGGCTCAGCTGGTCGGTGTGCAGGAAACGCGGGTGTTGGAGGTTGAAGCTTGTGAGCATAAACTCAGGCGACAAGGGTGGAGAGCCAAACTTTCGCCAGCCCGTCAGACGGCTGGAGGCGGCATATCTGCTGGCATCATGCTTGCTGTGCCAAAGCATATCGGCCTGGCGCCGATTGAGAGCTTTCCGATCGACGTGCAGGTGGGGAGGATGATGGTTATGCATGTGGGAGGTCTCGTACCTGGGGGTTTCCTAGCGTGCACGCTCTATCTGCATCACTCTGTCGGACTTGCGCCAGCCAACTGGGATCTTCTCTGCAGGCTAGGCGCGCTGCTGAAAATGGCCAACATGCCGTTCCTCATCTTCGGGGACTTTAATCTCGAGCCCGACGTGCTCCAGCATTCAGGCTGGATTGATGCAATCGACGGTGCTGCCATATACACGGATGCTGGAACTTGTGCTCCAGCGCACAGGACCATCGATTTTTTCGTTGTCTCCCAGGCGTTTGCGGCGAACGCCTCGGTCTCACTGTTGGCAGAAGTGGAGATCACTCCACATATTCCAGTTAAGTTGAAGTTACCCACCTTGGACACTGTACCCTCGGTGCGCATGGCTATGGTTCCCCGCAGGTTCCCCAGAGAGTTGCCCACTGGTTGCCGTGGAGAGCCCAACTTAGCCAGGTGGGAGGTGGCGTCGGAGATGATGAGCAATGCTAGTATATCTAAGTCGTGGCAAGTTTTCGTCTCGGCTGCCGAGCTTGAATGGCTAGAGGTGTATCAGATTCCCCCTGAGCTTTCGAAACCGTACCTTGGGCGTGGTGGTGATGTTCGTACTGGGTGGTGTCGACCGAGCCGGCCTGCTCCAGTTCCTTTTCCACGTCTGAGCCCTCAAGCTGTGTGGTGGAGAGCCTTGGCCCAGGTCCTCAAGACCCTCACGAGGCCCATCAGCGTTGCCCAGACAAAGCAAGTGCGGTGCAGGATCCGACATCTTCAGAGTTCGCCAGATGTTCCAGATTCGAATCTCGCGGTTTGTTTCCTGGAGGCCCTTGATCGTTTTCGCGTCTTTGATTACGTAGTCATGGACTATTTCGCCGCCATCGCCAGCGACACTGCCGAGCGCCTGCACAAGCAGGCAACCCAGCTGAAGATAGTCAACTGGGACCGATGGGTTAAAACGCACTCGGTAGGTGGGGCTGCGGCGCTCTTCAAGTATGTGCAGCTGCCTGACCCTTGGCAGCCGTCCACCCTCGACTCCTTCACCCTCCGTCCCAACTCCAGCATGGGGGAAATGGATGAACTTGAAAGGGAGTGGAGCAAGTGGTGGCAGGTGGGGGTCGCGCAGCCCCCCGTGCACTGGCCAGAGGATCTCGGAGAGCGCCCGCCTCCCCCCACGGTCCCAGAGCTCAAGAAAGTGTTGATGTCCTTCCCGCTAGGCACTGGTTGTGGATGCGACCAGGTCCCGCCTAGGAGTTTTCTGCACTTGCCCGACGTTGCGCTCGAGCTTCTGTGCGGCCTCATCGGGAAGATTGAGGAGCAGGCGGACTGGCCTCCCCTCACGAACAAGATTGTTTTTATTCTCAAAAGATTGGGAGGAGTTCGACCTTTGGGGCTGTTACACGTTCTCTGTCGGGTGCAGTCCAGGCTGAGAAGGCCGTTGATCAGGCAATGGCAAGTCAAGAACTATCGGAGTTTCTGGTGGGGTACTAAAGGAAAAAGCGCTGACATGTGTGTGTACATTCAGGCAGTGTGGGCGGAGTATTATCAGTCCAAGGGCCTGTCATCTGCTACGTTGCTGCTCGATTTGAAGAAAGCGTTTGAACTGGTCAAGCATCACCATCTTGTCCAGGCGGCCACTCGCACTGGATTTCCGTTGTGGCAACTGCGTTTGCTTGTGCAAGTCTATCGGTCGCCCCGCCTGCTTGATCTCCAAGGGACTGTCAGTAATCACATCACGGCGGAAACTACGATTATCCCTGGGTGTGGTTTTGCTACTGTTTTGCTGCAACTGGTTTTGCTGGGCCCCCTGGATGTTGTTCAGAAAGAGTTTCGGGCCATCTGTCTTTCCGTGGTTGTCGACGATTTTGCGTTGCAGAGATCGGGGGAACACGGCCGAGTAGTTGCTGATGTAGCTGGCGCTGGAGTGAAGCTTCAGTGCGAGCTTCAGCGTGTGGATCTACGGCTCGCTCTTGACAAGACGCGAGTTCTTGCTAGTGATTCTGAGTTACGTGACCAGCTGTCCAGGAGGCTGGTATCGCTTAGGGCCCAGGGCGTGAACCATGAGCGCAACCTGGGGGTTGACTACAGTTCAGGTCGGTTTCTCAGGAGGGCCACCAGGACGGGCAGAATCAAGGTCGCCAAACCCAAGCTCAAGAGAATGAAACATCTCCAGGGAGGCATGGCCAGGCGGAAAACCATGGCCATCATGGCCAGGGCGGCCCTGGAGACTTCGGTTGCTTTTGGGACCTCCGTTCAGGGTACTGCCTCTAAGGAGCTGGACGTGTTGCGATCCCAGGCCGCTGCGGCGCTCGACGCCAAGACCAGCGGCAAGAGCCGCACTCTCGCTCTCGCGCTCGCGCCGCAGGCCAACTACGACCCGATTTGGAGGGCTACTCTGGAGCCTATCAAAGCTTTCAGCTCTGTTCTTTGGGCGGCGCGCGTGCCATGTCATGTATTAGAGCATGGCCTTGAGGCCGCTAGATTGGCGTTGTCTGGGAAGGACCAAATGTGGCCGCAAGTTCGGGGCCCCCTGGGAGCCCTCTTCGCTACGCTCGCCAGAGTCGGGATCGTCGTCGTTGAGCCCCTGGTCTGGAAGTTGCCTGACGGTCTGGAGCTGAAACTCGAGTACATTTGCCCCAGGGTCCTACTGCACTGCTGTGCGCATGCGGTGCGCCACTGGGTTAACCTGCAGATTTCGGAGCACCTCCAGATGCCTGAGTTCCGTACTGGTTTCTGGGATGGGCCTCTGAAGTACCTCCTGAGCGCCAAGGGGAACCTCACTTGGCAGCAGCGTGGCTACCTCAGGAGTGCTATCATTGGAGCTCAGTGGCCCCAAGATCGGCAATTTCAACAAGGATGGATTGACTCCCCGAGTTGCCTTGCATGCCATGAGGCCCCTGGGCCCCTCGTGCATCGGCACGCTGTTTGCAAGAGCATGCTTGAGGCAATAGGAGAGCCACTCCCTGATGCAATCAGACTCATGCTCCCGCATGCAGACCAGAATGACCTGGCGCGCCTGTTGCTGGAGCGTGTGCTCGTCCCGCTCCCCAAGGCCCCTCAGGCAGTGCTGCTGACGCCGTCGGAGCCCTGTGTGGAATGGCACGGGGATGCTCAACAGCTCACAGGGGATCTTTACCTTGATGGCTCACTGTTTACTGATTATCCACATCGCGGGACTGCTGCATGGGCAGTTGTTGCGCTGGCCGCCGACACTGACACGGCTGTCTGCACCATCACAGGTCTCCTGCCCTACCCGCTGCAGGACATAGACGGTGCCGAGCTGTATGCCCTGTTCGCAGTGCTCAGATTCGCGGTGCCCCCTGTTGTCGTGCACACGGATTCCGATTTCGTTTGGAAAGGCTACAATATCCGTGGACCCGCTGACACCACGTCGGCGTCGGCGGCTTGGGCCTGTCTTTGGAAGCTCGTATGGCACAAAGTCGATGACTGGGGGGGTACCCCCCCTGAGGTAAAGAAAGTGAAAGCCCGCGTGACAGACTTTCTGGTTGCGGAGGGGAGGTATAAGCTTCGAGACAAACTTGGAAATGATGCCGCCGACGGTGCTGCGAACAGTCGTGCTCGTGTCCTGCGGCCCGATCCCCAGTTTCAGAAGCTTACGTTGATGCAGAAGAGAATGGTCAGTCTTACGGGGAAATGGGCCGCCAGGGCGGGTGAGGCCATTGCATCTGTAGACTGTTTGCACCGCCAGCGCTCTGCACGTTCAGCCCCCTCCCTAATCATTGTCAAGCCAGAGCCGCCCACCTTAGAGCAAAGGATCCAGCAGGCTCAGGTTTTCTCTGAAGGCCGCTGGGTCCAAGCATCATCGTGTGGCCTCGCTGTTCGTGGGCGAAACCCAGGTATTTTGTTGCACTCACTGCGCTGCATGCACCACCCAGCGCGTGGTGTCTCTTGCGAGTGAGTGCCAGCCCCGTCATCTTTCGAAGGATCGTCGCCTTATCCTGGAACGATTGAGACGGGGCGAGTACTGTTTAGCCAAGAGCGTTCTGAGGTATGCAGGTTATCGCCTGCTCCCAGAGCCCTAATCCTTGTCAATGGCTACCCAACGGGGGGCGCGGTGAGAGTGGGGACTGCCCGGCGTTGCGCCGTTAGTGACCCTCGCGCCGTTGCTCCCCGGCCCCGCGCACGGCGCGGAGTGTGTCCGATGGGCGCGGCTAATGGCGGTTGCAAGGTGCGCCCCTAGCCGCGTTCGAGGTCCTGCTGAGGCACCATAGACTCTGTGGCGCCCCAGGCTGTGCCCAGGAGGAGGAGGAGGAGGAGGATGAGGGGAGGATAGGAGGAGGAGGAGGGGAGGAGGAGGAGGATAGGAGGAGGAGGATAGGAGGAGGAGGAGGAGGAGGAGGGAGGAGGAGGAGGAGGAGGAGGGAATGGGGGGAAGACGGAGGAGGAGGCGGATGAGGAGGAGGAGGAGGAGGAGGAGGAGGATGAGGAGGGAAGGAGGAGGAGGAGGAGGAGGAGGAGGAGGAGGAGGAGGAGGGGGAGGAGGAGGAGGAGGAGGGGAGAGAGGGAAGAGGAGGAGGAGGAGGAGGAGGAGGAGGAGGAGGAAGCGTAGGGGAGGAGGAGGAGGAGGAGGGGGATGGGAAGGAGATGAAAAAGGGGGAGGGGAAGGGGGGAGGGGGGGGGGGAGGGGGGGGACAAGCTAGGTGCGCTCGCGTCATATCTGACATCATACCCCTCCCTCCCATCCCTTGCCATGGCGTAGATCCCCTCTCTACTCGCACAGTCGGATGTCGAGCAGGGCAGTGATCCCGAAACGGTACGCGATGCATTGTAGAGCACGGCGTGGCATGGCGTAGAAGAGCACCGCAAAACGTCGCATCAACCTAGCATTGCATTGCATGCCGTGGCATGGCACGGGAAATGACACCATCGCTGCAGCGGGAGCACGAGTCGAAACGGGCGGAAGCGAGGAAATGTGGCCAGCGCTGCAGCTGGAGCACGGTTCGGAACGAGCGGAAGCACTGGAATGCGGCCAGCGCTGCAGCGGGAACACGATTCGGAACGAGCGGGGCTCGAAAAGGAGGCCCGCGCCTCAGCGAGAGCAGCACTTTGAAACAACATGCAGGCGAACACCCAACTCCGGGGAAACCCGTGTGTAAACAAACAGTACGCGGGAAGAGAGGGAGTCGTATTCCTATTAGGAGGGGGAGGTGGGGGAGGAGGGGGAAGAGGGGGAGCTGGGGGAGGAGTGGGAGGGGGGATGAACGGGGAGGCGGAGGCGGGGGATAAGGAGGAAGGAGGGGGAGGAGGAGGAGGAGGGGAGGAGGAGGAGGAGGAGGAGGAGGAGGAGGAGGAAGAGGAGAGGAGGAGGAGGAGGAGGAGGAAGAGGAGGAGGAGGAGGAGGAGGAGGAGGAGGAGGAAGAGGACGATGAGGAGGAGGAAGAGGAGGAGGAGGAGGAGGAGGAGGAGGAGGAGGAGGAGGGAGGAGGAGGGAGGAAGGGGAGGAGGAGGAGGAGGAGGAGAAGGAGGAGGAGGAGGAAGAGGCGGAGGAGGAGGAAACGGAGGAGGAAGCGGAGGCGGAGGCGGAGGCGGAGGAGGAGGAGGAGGTGGAACAGGAGGAGGAGGAGGAGGAGGAGGAGGAAAAGAAGAACAATCAGACGAGGAGGAAAAGGAGGATAATGGAGGAGGAGGAGGAGGGAGGAGGAGGAGGAGGAGGAGGAGGAGGAGGAGGTTGAGGAGGAGGAGGAGGAGGAGGAAGGAGGAGGAGGAGGAGGAGGAGGAGGGGGGGAGGGGGGAGGAGGAGGAGGAGGAGGAGGAGGAGGAGGAGGAGGAGGAGGAGGAGGATTTGTTTTGGTCACCTTGGACCTCACCTCCGCCCCTCTCAGCCCTTCGCACGAGCCCCCTTGGCCGCTACACGGGCACGGAGGGCATCCAGGCCTGAAAGGGGCGACGCACACGCTGGCGTCTGCTGGGGTCGGGACGCTACGACATGCGCTCGCGCCTCGACCCTCGTGAGCGGAGCCTCGAGCTCCGCGCAAGAAACGGGTACATCGCGCTTCGGGTGCAGGCCTCTCCTGAGCCTTCGAAGCGCAGTGGTGCCTGCACTGCTCCTGTCGCTGTCTCTTAGGGGCCTGAGACAACGTGACAAGAGCATGTGCAGGCGGTGCTGGGCGTAGTAGCCACAGCTCATGCAGAAAAACAACGGACTTGGTTCGTCCCCGACTTGCGTGCTAGCCAGAACGTGGCCATGTTCTGGCGAGATGGTCAGTAGCTCTTCGACCATCCTAGGGAAGCCCTCGCAGCCCACCGTGGGTCTGTCTTCCAGGGCTCCTGCATAAAACCTGAGGCAACTCGAACACCGATGGCCCCACAGCCAGGTGTCCCAAGTGTGCCAACCCTCGGCGCGCTTAAACACTTTCTGCTTCTTGGCCCTTCGAGGAGGCCGAGTGTGGGTGACCCTTGGAAAAAGCGGCAGAACGTCCGCCAAAATCCGCGCCACCGTTTCGATTCTCTCGATCGAGCTCTTCACATCGTCCCACTCGTTTTGGCTAGCTTGTGGGTGCAACAAAATCGCTTGCGTGGCTTCATGATCCGCACGCCTGTTGGCACGACCTATGGACCGCTGAGGCTCTTCTGGCATATCTATCGTGGCAGAGTCCCTGTGTGCTGGGGTCCAGACAGCTGGGGCACACGCATCTCGTTCCATGTGCTGCAGAGCTCCGCGCCTGAGTCCAGCATACATGTGTTTATGACTCAACTGAGAAACCTTGCTGGCATTGTGAAGCTTGACGGCATTCATACAATCATTGTAGCAGGCTTGCCCATGCTTGGGCACGAAAATCGGGAGCAAGGCCTGCTGAAGTTGCTCTGCTGCCTGGCTCGTCTGAGGAAGGCTCGGCCATACGGGGCATTTTGCAATTGCTACCTGCTCTCCGTCCCTTCCTATGAACACCCATGAAAACGCTGCTCGTGATAGATTTCGAATCTGGTGCGGGAAAGACGGCCCGTCCCCCGCCACATTCAAATCAGTAGTGTCGAAGTCCGCCCAATCCATTCGCTGACCTTCGGCGCTATACAAGTAAGGCTCGTGCTGGTCGGACAAAGGCGGCATATCTTTGACAGGGTTGACAAACTTTAGACCAGCGTAGAAGTTGTGCCCCCCTTCCCTCGCCCTCTGAAAGAAGCTGTCATTCACCCCCGTACTAGTCCTAGCCGCCGAAACCTCGGGGCTGGCACAAAAGTAAATCCTATGGGCAACAGAATCTGGCCCCCCGCACAGCGGGCCGCAACCTGTCGAATGATAACCAGCCTGCCGCGCCCGATCCTCGGCCCAGAGTCCGTCGCAAAAGACCGTTTTGACCAAGTACTTGCCTTGGGCATTCAGTCCTATGCCTCGGAGTCTAGGCTGAGTGATACGTCGCAGCGGCCCGACGCAGACACGATCTCCTAAAGGCCATCCGAGCTTCTGTCCCAGGGCCCGCTCGTGGTGTCGTTGCACCCCATCTTTCAAGAGCGCGGAGATCATGGCAGGGGAGTTGTAAAGCAGACTCAACTCGACTCCCCTATCGTCGACCCACATCAAAAACGAAGTCGATTTCCACCCGATGCGAAAAAGCGACAACATCATCCGACTGATAGGACCCTCGTCTTCCCCCATTTCCACCCTCAATTCCTTCCTGTGAGATGGAGTCCCACATGCTGTGAAGCTGGGGCAGCGTGAAACTGGCCGTGCACGGCGCCGTCGCGGTGCTCCACACAGCGGCTGCCCAAGCGCGCGCAGGAGCGACCATGCCCCTCCACATCGGATCGCCTAACAGAGCTGTCTTGGCAGTGAGTGAAACTCTCCATGGCGCGACGCCTGATAGGAAAGCATCACCCCTCGCGCACGCTTAAGTTCAGCGTCAGACATGCCAGTCACCGCATCTCCAAAACTGACCGCGGGCTTGACGCCAGCGGTGTAAATCTTACCGATTCTATATTTGTCCCTCGGCAGAGCTTCCCTATACCTCTGGAGCCTTCGGCGTCTGCGAATCATGCCCGCAACTCGGGCCTTGCGTTTACCAAGAACTTGTTTGGTGCTGCGTTTCACCCCAGGAGCTAAATCGACCCCGAGCGAGACCACGTGGGCCCCGACGGTCCCAGCCAGCGTTCCGAGCCCGCGTCCAACTCGCAGCGACAAGTCGGGGGTGGAGCCAACGGCCATGAGTTTGTCGGGGGCCAAACCAACACCTAAATCTTCCTTAAAGACACGTTCCAGGTCCTCAGCTGCCTGGCCGAGAGCTTGGGCCACATGGTCCGCCGCGCCGTGCGCGCTGACGGTGTCGTCGTCGACGTGCGAAGCAAGGTCAACAGCAGGATTCCTGGCAGCGAAACCGTCGAACGGGGCCATAGCATAAACTTTAACGTTGATATCATTCAGGCAGGATCCTGCTGGCAACCCACACTTCGCGTACATCGGGGAGAGGCTGTGGTCCGAGCCAAGCCGCAAAACCCGAGGCCCGCGCCAAAAATTGTAGGTCACCTTGACCACGATAGGGTTAAGGCCCGCCTGCAGGGAGCGACCCCTAAGCGTGGTGAGCCTGAACGACTCATAATACTTGGTGCCATCCCAAGAAAAACCTCCCGTGACACCCCCTTCGGCCACTTGGGCCTCCGCTTTGACCGCCTGCTTCCATATCTCAGCCTCCGCCGACTTCCCCGCCCCAAACGCCCAATACTTGCGCGGGTGCGCGTCGCAATGCGGGAGCAGCTGCGGTCGCCTGAGCTTTTCCCACAGGCGAACAGGAGGGGCACAGAGCAGGACAGGACGCAAACCCCCTTTTGGCTTCTCGAGGAGGGGGAAAAGCATCCAATACAGGGCCTTCGGGTAGACCCCGATCTTTTCAACAGTTTGAAACAGGCAACTGAGCACTTCGAGCCCCGCGTCGGGGAGCAAGCTGAAGTGCCGCACATGTATACCGTCAAGTGACTGCGCAGTGTGTGGTGAGAACCCTCTACTGGCAGCTCGAATGTCATCAGGCTTGAGCCTGTCGAAACAATTTCTGTCCAAAACCTCCAGAGGTTCTGGCATGGACGTCGCTTCCCAGAATTTACCATAACACGTTAGCTTCATTCGCGAGCAGCTTACGCGGGTCGGCCGGAAACATCCCAGGAGCCGTTTCAATCACGGTCGGCATCCAAGCGCTTTTGTTCCGAGTGAGTTTATGCATCTTGCGAGCTGATCCCGAGAGGGCTTCCGTCTGCCACTGGTCCCAGCTCACCTTAGCTTTATTGTCGAGGCCAGCGCGAGCTTCGGCAAAATCCTCCTCCCAATCATCAAGCGCTTCGGTGCATCGATCTATCCACCCAGACAGATTTGCCGCTCGCTGAGGCCAAGACTCCGCCAGACGGCGTGCCGCTTGCACAGTAGTGTCGAGCCGTACACTCCGGCCTTCAGCTTCAAAAGGCTGCTGAACTATCTGCACTAAGTTCCTGCAGGCCTCGAGCTCGGCGTGGTCGACGAGGTCGGCCTCATAAATACGAATACTGGTCTGTTGAAGGTCTCGCATGGTCTGCTGAAGCCAAATCCACCCTTCCCAGACTAAAACCTCCTCCTCGACCTTCCTCTTCGGGGGGGAGACAATCGAAACCCACTTAGCACGCAAAGGCTTGCCCCTGCCCCCTCTGGACTTTAAAGTCACCCCCACCAGATTTTCGAGCTCAACTTCCATGACATCCGAAAATCGTTTCCAGGCCTCATTCAGCAGAGTCCAAGCAAGAGTGACAGAAGCACTGCTGGCACACGTTGGCCTCCTCGGCCAAAGTCCTGGCTAATCTCCAATCCTGGGGTTTTGGTGACGGACCAAAAGGGACCTCACAGGGAATACGTTGGTGGGTCTGATAAACAAGCTGTTTGAGTTTTATCGCGCCTTGCTTAAAGATAAGCTGCACTGGCCGATGAGGTCGCTTGGGCCAGTTCTTCACAACATCGGTCTTGTCGACCATCTTGGCTACTGCTGGGGACACAACGAAGAAATCGATCCGCGAGTGGGCCTTCGCCGTCACACAGGTTTCGATCTTCGGCTGGAGGATCAACATATCGGCTTTCCTCAGTAACCCCGTAAACTCGATAATCGTCGGCCCCAGGTTCCAATCAGCCCCGGAGATGGCCATGTGGGCCCCCTGGAGCGTTTCCCCGATCAGTTTGAGCAGCTCGAGGTTTCGCTTCGACAGCCCCTCAGTGGTGTACAAATAAGCACAGCCAGCCAAAATCGGCGGCCACCCTGGTATGTCTAACGTCGCAAAAAGGAGACGGTGTTCGACGAGTACCCCTCGCGGTAGGTGTGGAGGCCAACGAAGTCCGATACTCGTCCTGGCAAAAATCGCTACTCCAGCCGACGTCTGCCCCGCGTCGCAGGGTGCCGAAGGTGTGCAGAGCATATGCCATCCCATACCAAGAGCTTTTGCAGTCTTGTCACCCACATCTTCGGCCGTGATCCCGATCCCCTGGGCGAACAGAACCAAGGCTGAGCTCCGCGCAAGACGTTCCGAGAGCGTGCCCCAGCTGTTACCGTTATAGGACTTGCACGCAACCTGGAAATTGTCTGCCGCGGGGTCGTCGGCAATCGGAGTTGGCGGACAGCCTGACCCCATGGCCGAAATCTTTAAACCAGTGCACAGCGGCTGGCCTGCGAACGGGGCCAGACTATAATGCTTAACGTGATCTCGGTCCCTCCCATGATACGAGCATCTGAGTTCGTCACTCGAGACGCCCGAAGGGAGGATCCGCTCCTGGTGTGAAAAGGTGCCGTCGGCAAGCTCCGCTCGCCGAAGGCTGCTGCTGTCGTGCCGCTGCACTCCCGAAGAAGTGCTCAGAACACGACGTCCATGTAGTGCATCATGATGTGCGCCGTCAAAGATGCCCTGGAGCTGGTGGCGCCGCCGTCGGTACTGTTCCCGTTGAAGGCGCAGCTCCTGGCG
>CAUYUJ010007680.1:17500-57500 GCA_963575745.1 Prorocentrum cordatum
GCTCGGACAGCTGCACACACACAGATCTTCGAGGGCGGGATTGCGACCGCGCAGATGGAGAGGGCCAGCAGGGGTATCGACGACGCGGCCGCTGATGCAAAGTCTGGCGCTGTGCGCGTCCGCGTGGCTCTGCACGGGTGGACCGCTGACGCTGGACTGCCAGGCGGCCCACCCGCCGTTGCTGGCGCAGGGGACGTGGCCGCGGTGCCCATGTCCGCGGGGCCGCTTGGGCTGGGAGGGCCCCCGCACGTGCCGACGGCTGCAACACTGACTGCGGGTGGGCTAGCCGCTGCAGGCGGAGGCGCCGCCGTGCCGCTGGCTGGAGGGCCCTTGGGAGCTGATGCTCCGCCAGGGGCCGCGGCGCCAGCCCACCGCCAGTGGATCGCGGTGGCCAACGATGGGCAGCCAGGAGCGCCAGCAATCGGAGCTGACTGGAGTGCGGACGCGAGTGCGGTCATCGTAGGCAACTTCGCGCTGGTCAAGCTCGGCTGCTTGACCCTCGTCTTGGAAAGTATCGACGTCGGCAGCAAGCAGTTCAAGCTGGTCGCCAGGCGAGGCGAGCTTGAGCAGGCTGTGGCGGCGGCGTCGGGAGGCGGAGCTGGACCGCGTGCAGGAGCAGCAGCAGCGTCGGTTGGAGCTCAGCTCAAGGCCACGGACGCACGTGTGCTGCCAGTGCTCTATGACCAGATGGGCCAGCGGTTTCGCTCGTTCGTCGACGCAGTGGGCCTGCTTGAGGAGCCGCGCTTCATGGACTTCCCGATCCAGGGCCCGAGGACCACGTTCTGGCTCTGTAGGTTCATTCGTGATCAGGGCCAGGCGCCGCGAACCGGGGCCGAGAAGTGGATGCGGGGCGCCCATGTGCCGGACAACGACAAGGTCAAGCACGGGCATGGCAGTCTCATGGAGATCCTCGACTATGCGCTCACATATGCCCAATTGGATGTGTCCTCATTGGCCTCTTTTGAGATCCTGGCGCGACGGGTTCAGTTCTTGGAGGAGGCCTACACGTCGAATCCGAAGGCGCCGAGGTGTGAAGGGAGCGAGCGCTATCAAGGCCTCGGCAGGAGGGTCGCCGCTGTGGCCCCAATGCTCACCTCGCGCGTTGCTGGGCAGCTGCAGGGCGAGGCGCAGATCCAGAAGGAGCGACGCAAGGCCCGCGAGGAGGCGGCCCTTGCACGCAAGGGCTAGCCGCCGCGCGGCATCTACGTTTTCGTGGCCCGCCCAGGGCCGCCGTTGCGTCGAGGTCGTCTTCGGGGGCCTTGGCGCCTCCACCGCAGTCGGGGCCGTCAGTGGGGGCCTCGGCGAGGTTTTGTTTGAGGCATGGCGGATGGTCGCCAGCGTGACTTACTGCCGCTGCCAAGGTTGGACGATATTGAAGTCCCACGTGGTGCTCTCAGTCGTGGAGTTCAGCAGCGCGCATGTCGTCGCGCGTGGGTTGACAGGCGCGTCGACGAGACAGTTTGGGCCCTCAGCGAGCTTGGAGGGGTTGACAGCACACCGCTCGATGGTCCTGGTGGAGAACAGACTCGTGCTGCTGTTGCCATGGTCCGAGATGCTGTGTCTGCCATGCCCTTGCCTCGAGAACGGCCCGCTCCGCATGAAGCCCTCGCGGCGCTTCCGCGTGCAGGCGCTCGCTGCGGAGACGGCGAGTGTGCCGGGAACATTGCGCCGTTAGGTTCGGCGCCTGTCTCGCTGCCGGGCCGCGACTTGTCGGGGGTGGACATCTACCAGGTCCCGCCTTCAGACGCGTCGCACAAGCTCGAGTGGCTTCGCGGCGCCATTCTTCTCAGTGACGAGGAATATGCATTGCGTATCAAGAGCGAGGGACTGCCCAACCTTGACTTTGGCCCAGCGCTGGAGGCACAGCCCGCCAAGTGGGAGGGATTTTGTCGGGATCGACGTGACAGGGGACTGGTGCGCTTGACCCGAGCCGACAAAGAAAGGGTCGGCTTGTTTTTTGTTCGCAAGAAGAGAGGTGATTTACGACTCTTATGTGATGCACGTCGGAGTAACGTGCTGTTCGATATCCCTGATTCCATACAGCTTGCTACTGGTGACTCGTTCAGCCGTCTCCAGGGCAGCTCCGAGCAGGCCATCTACTCTGCCAGTTTTGACATCAAGGACTACTTCCACGAAATCAAGATCGATGAGGAGCTCTCGCAGTACTTCGCGCTACCAGCGTTTCGGGCATCAGCAGTCGGGGTGGAGTGCATCGATGGTGTCAAGGTCGACACCCACGAGCTCATCTACCCAGCGCTGCAGTCTCTGCCCATGGGCTTCTCGTGGGCCATGTGGGCGGCCCAGTTGGTACATGAGGAGGTTCTGCGTCGCGCTGGCCTGCCTCCTCCCCGCCTTCTTCGCGACGGCGCCCCGCCGCGCTCGCTGGGCGGAGGGCCCGTGCACATGGCCCACGTTGACAACTTTGGGGCCATCGGCTGCGACAGGGCCGAGGTCGAGGCTATGCGCCACCAGGCGCTTGAAGGCGTCAAGAAGGCTGGGTCTCACGTTCATGAGATCGAGCGGGCCAGCACTTCCTTGGACATCATTGGCGTGCATTTGGATGGCGAGAGGAAGGTGGTCACGTTGTCTGCGGCGAGGGCATGGCGGATCTATGCTGGGCTGCACGCGCTTGTGCGGCGGGAGCGGTGCGCTGGGAGGGAGATGCGGGCCATCCTGGGCCACCTGTGCTTCGCCTTCTTGTTGCGCCGCCCTTGTCCATCCTGCGCTGCGGCCGCATTTGCCTTGGCCGAGTCCGCTGGTGAGGACTGCAAGAACCTCTGGCCCAGCGTCAAGAGGGAGCTTCTCATCGCCGCCGCGATCTTGCCGCTGGTCTACGCGGACGTCGCGGCGGGCTGGCTTGACCAGGTGGTGGCGACTGATGCGAGCACTACTGGTCTGGGCGTTTTTGTTGCGGAATGGCCCACGCGTGCTATCCAGCTCGCGGGCGCCCGCGACGAGCGCTGGAGGTTCAAGAAGGGCCCGCAGCGCAAGCACAGGGAGGTGGCCCTGGCGGGCTACGGCGTCGCCAAGCCTCCGGTCGATAGGGGCGGCAACCTCGCAGTTGACAGCGACGAGGGCGCCTGGCTGGCCGTCGGGGACTTCCCAGATGTCGAGCCCGCCGCAGTCAAGGAGGCGAAGTGGGCCGTGGTCGCTAAGCGCCCTTGTGGCAGCCACGAGGGCCCCATGCCTGTCAAAGAGGCGAGGGGCGCGAAGCTCGGCCTCAAGCACGCGGTCCGATGCGGCCGATGGCGGCACAGGAAGGTCCTCATGCTGGTCGACAACATGGGGCTGGTGCTGGCGCTCCAAAAGGGTCGATGTCGCGACCCAGCTCTCCTCGGCCAGCTTCGTCAGATGGCCGCTTTGCAGCTTGCCGCTGGGCTGCGGGCGCAGTTCCGCTGGATCCCGTACGAGGTCAATCCTGCAGATCGACCCTTGCGGCAGTGGGGGCCGGCTGTGGCTGATGCTGGGCCGGCATGGCGTCCTCCTCCTGGGCTTGTTCATCCTGGTGCCTGGGGTTGTAACGAGGGCGCCGGGCATGGTTCGCCGGGTGCCTGCTGTTGCGACGGCACGCAACGTGGCCCAGCGGATCGAGACCTCCCCCGCTATGCACATCGTCAGCTTGGAGACTCGACTTCGCGCGGGCAGCGGCCTCTAACGGACGCAGGATCAGGACCGCCCGAGCAGGCGATCCCGCCCCGCCCCCCGGCGATGCCAGCCGAGCGTCCAGGCGGCTCGCGGAGATCGCGGGTCACAATCTCGACAAGGCAGGCTGCCGCGCGCAGGTCTGCCAGCAGCGTAGGCCTCTCTGACCTCGAGAGTATCGCGGTGAGGCCTGTCCAGGTCGAGGACTACCACAGACGGATCGAGGAGTTCTATGGGTTCGTCCGCCGCCAGGGCTTGAGCACCTGCATCCTGGACGCCCTGGAGGTAGCGCTCCTGGGCTGGGCGGACGACGCGTTCTTGGAGGCCGGCAAGAGGCGCGACGGCGAGAAGCTGAAGGCGGCTGTCCTGCACTACTACTACCCGAACCTCAAAATGCCCAACACCAAGCCACTAGCCAGGTTCGAGAGGTGCATGAGGGCTTTGGAGCGTCGGCGACCTGCGATGGGCCGACTGCCACCGCTGTATCCAACGATCTGCGGTCTGGTGGTGAATCCTCGCCTCTTGAACCACGCAGACATGGCGGTGGCCATGCTGGTCGCGCTCAGCGCCTACTTGCGGCCAGGGGAGCTGCGTTGTCTCCGCGTGCGCGACGTCGTCCCGCCCGCGCTTGGCTGCGGGGCGGAATGCCCGAGTTGGTCGCTGATCTTTGGGCCGTCGGACGGTCAGGGCGACCCGACCAATGCAGGCGTGCGCGACGACAACGTGACGATGGCCCGCGAGAACCTACAGTTCTTCGGGCACCTCTTCGAGCTGCACCGCCGCGGGGAGGCCCCCGACGGGCCGCTGTGGAGCGTCACGCAGGCGGAGCTCGGGGCCGTGGTCGCCAAGGCGCTCAAGGAGCGCATCCTCGAGGGGCTGGGCATCGCGCCCTACAGCCTGCGTCTCGCAGGGCCTTCGTGGGGCGTCATTGCGGGCAGGAGGTCGCAGCTGGAGGTCCAGCGTCGCGGGCGCTGGGCCAGCATCAGCTCGCTCATCAGGTGCGAGAAGTCAAGCACGGTGAACTCCGTGCTGGTGAACCTGGACGACAGCGCCCAGGAGTGCCTCAGGCTCTGCCGCGCGGACCTTGGCAGCATCCTCCTCGGCGCGGCCCCCGCGCCCCGACCGCCTGGTTGGATCGCGGCGACATCTTCCTCGGTAGCTTTGCCGGCTCCGAGGGGGTCGGCAAGCCGGCGGCGAGGTGCGGCATCTCGTCGCTAGAGGTGGAGATCCAGAGCGGCCTCGACCTGCTTGCGCCAGGTGTGATGGCGGCCCTGCTGAAGCTGGTGAGCTCAGGCCGTGTAATAGGAATGTGCCTGGCTACGCCTTGCCGATCCTTCAGCATTGCACGAAGAGCGCCTCCTGCTTCGGCTATGGCCCAGTGCTGACGCTCTTCTGACCACATCTGGGGCTTCTCAAATCTCTCTGATGAAGGATAGGAAGGTGTGCATAGAGGGCAACCAACTCGCCAAAGCAACGTGCAAACTCGTTCGGCAAGCCGTTCAAAATGATGTGCCCTTCATGATAGAGAACCCTGCCTCACCCATGCTTTGGTCCATTCCGTTCCTGAAGCACCTCAGCAGTTCCAAGCTTGCAAAGTTTGTGGTTCTCTTCCAGTGCCAGTTCGGGACTCACTTCAGGAAGCGGACGGGCCTCCTCATGTCCTCAGACTTTGACGACTCCTTCCTGCAGCATAGATGTCGGGGAAAATCAGGCGTGTGCTCTCGCACAGGCGAGCCTCATGAACACCTAGAGAGGAAAGACAAAAGTGGTTGGAAGACCGTGCTAAACATTGCCCATCCCGCATGTGTTCCGCTATTGCGAACACCTTCAGATCCCTGTGGGCCCAAAAACATGTGGCATGTTCAATGGCACGATCGACATCCCGGCCAGGAACGACGGCCTCTCCCACCCGAGCCCGCCCGAGGCCCAAACCTCTGTGAGATTGGGGGCATTCTCTTGGGGAAGTACGGGACGCAGTTTCAAAGCTCTCTGTGACTTATGGTGGCAAGCTTGCATTGTATCGCTCTGGGACATTGTTCTATTGGCCACGGAAATCGTCATGAGAGTGCGTGCACAGTAATGATGACCTGGGGGCCGTTCTGAGACACGAGTAGGGGGAAAGGCAGCAGTGCATAGCAGCCGCGCACGTGCCATGCTCCATAGCCTTCTGTTGTTCCCGGCCCAACCCTCCTTGGGGCACAGCTTCAAAGCTCTTTGTGACTTATGGTGGCAAGCTTGTATTGTATCGTTCTGGGATATCGTTCTATTGGCCACGGAAATCATCATGATTATGATGATGCTGATTATGACGAATGATGGCGATCATGCTGATGATTATGATGATGATGGCGCTGGTAATCCTGATGCGGATGACGATGATTACGATGGCGATGACGATGATGATGCTGATGGGTGTGATGATGATGGTGATGATGGTGGTGATGTTGATGGTGATGGTGAGGATGATGATGATGATAATGGTATTGGTGGTGGTGATGATGACCGTGCTGATGATCATGATGATGATGGTGAGACGGGTGATGCTGCTGCTGATAATGATGATGGTGGTGATGATGTTGATGATGATGACAGCGATGATGGTGACGAGGTTGACGACGACGGTTGTCATCATGAGATTTGATGACTACCAATGAGGCGCTTCTGCCGATGATGGTGGTGATCTGAGAAGAGTTTGTGGTCCACTCCCCTCCCTTGCCCCTCCCGTCCCAGCTCTCGCTCATCGCAGCCCATTCTGGGGCCTGCCCACGCAACGCCTGCAAACCCCGCATACCTGGGCTGCGCGCCGCCATGATCCGAACCGTTGCCCGCACCTTCGTGAGGCGCAGCGCTCGCTTGCTTGGGGGGGCGGGGGTGGAGGGGGCGGGAGGGCAGAGTGGGAGAAGGGATGAGGGAGGAAGGTGCGGGATGAGGAAGTGAGAGGGATCGTGGTGATGCTGAGAATAACAAGGATGATGATGGAACTGATGATGATGATGATGATGATGATGTTGTTGTTGTTGTTGTTGTTGACGACAGGTATGCTGCTGATGATGGTGATGCTGATGATGATGCGGTTGACCAAGATGATGATGAGGATGTTGATGGTGATGATGGTGATGATGGTGGTGACCACGATGTTGATGATGCTGATGATGATGCTAATGATGATGATGGTGATGATGTTGATGACGATGCTGATGATGATGAGGGTGGTGATTATGATGATATTGATGCTTATGCTCATGCTCATACCCATGCTGATGCGATGCTGATGGTCGGTGTCGTGATGATGACGATGATGCCGATGTTCATGGTGATGGTGGGGATGGGGTTGATGATGCTGATCATGATGTCGTTGTTGTTGTTGTGAGTGGTGGTGGGGGTGGTGTTGGCGTTGTTGGTGTTGTTGGCGCTGTTGGTTTTGTTGTTGGCGGCGGTGGTGGTGGTGTTGCTGATCATGATGCTGCTGATGATGATGATGTTGCTGATGCTGTTGCTGATGATGATGATTATGCTGATGACTGTGATGATGACGACGATGATGATGTTGTTGCTGATGATGATGCTGCTGATTGATGCTGCTGATGATGCTGCTGATGATGATTATGATGATGCTGATGATGATGATGATGACTATGCTGATACTGCTCATGATGATGATGCTGATACTGCTGATGGTGATGCTTGTGGTGCTGATAGTGATGATGATGATGATGAGGGTGATGATGGCGAACATGATGATGTTGTTGATGATGATGATGCTGCTGGTAATGCTGCTGATGGTGATGCTGCTGATGATGCTGATGATGATGATGCTGATGATAATGTTGCTGATGATGCTGCTGATGATGCACATGATGGTGATGATGATGCTGATGATGGTGATGATGATGATGCTGATGGTGATGCTGACGATGATGATGATTATGCTGATGACGATGATGCTGATGATGATGATACTGATGCTGATGATGATGCTGATGTTGATGCTGCTGCTGATGATGAGGATGATGATACTGATGATGCTGGTGGTGACGATGCTGATGCTGCTGCTGATGATGATGATGAGGATGATGATGATGATGATGCTGACGATGATGATGATGATGATGATGATGATGATGATGATGATGATGATGAAGATGCAGATGATGACGATGATGATGATGACGATGATGAAGATGATGATGATGATGATGAAGATGATGATGATGGTGATGATGATGATGATGATGCTGCTGCTGAGGACGATGCTGATGATGCTGATGATGATGATGATGATGGTGAGGATGATGACGATGATGATGATGATTATGATGCTGCTGCTGCTGATGCTGATGCTTATGCTGATGCTGATGCTGATGATGATGATGCTGCTGCTGATGATGATGATGATGATGATGATGATGATGATGATGATGATGATGCTGATGCTGATGATGAGTATGATGGTGGTGGTGGTGGGCAGGGGAGAAGGGTGGGAGGATAAGCAGGATGAGGAGACGAGGAGGATGAAGTGGAGGAGAAAGAGGATATGAAGGGGGATCGGGGGCGAATCGAGGATCTCGATCTTGGAGAACGAGGAGGAGGGTACAGAGGAGGTGAAGGAGGAGGAGGAGGAGGACGAGGAGGAGGCGGAGGAGGAGGAGGAGGAGGAGGAGGAGGAGGAGGAGGGGGAGGAGGAGGAGGAGGGGGATGAGTAGGAGGAGGAGGAGGAGGAGGAGGAGGAGGAGGGGGAGGAGGGGGAGCAGGAGGAGGGGGAGGAGGAGGAGGGGGACGAGCAGGAGGAGTAGGAGGAGGCGAAGGAGGACGGGAGAATGAGGAATAATGAGCAAGACGATGAAGAAGATTGAGGAGGAGGAGGAGGAGGAAGACGGAGCAGGAGAATGGGGAGCAGTATTTGATTCAATGCTTTGTGTGCCTTCAGGACCTCGTGGGGGGCTGGGGGCGACGTCGACGGCGTCGACGACCTCTTCGACTACGAGGGCGCCGACGATTACGACGACGATGACAGCCGCTGCGGCGGTGGCGGCCACCAGACGACGTCGGCCGCGGACGACCTCGGACGACCGTGGCGGCGGCGGCGAGGGCGGCGACGACGACGCCATCTGGAGGGCTCTGGCCTCGAGCAGTCCCCCGAGGCCTCCCTTTTGCGACTAACTGCGAGCCCTGCCTTGGCGGGTGCAGTCGACTCTGGGGATGTAGGAGACCGCCGTTGGGGCTCATGTTCGAGGGAAGAAACTGTTTCGTCAGCGGCGAGGCGGCGAAATCCGCTCCAGGGACGCTCAGACGCCGAAGAGTTCGACGATGAGCAGCCGGGCGGGCATCAGCAGCCGGGCGCTCAGGGCCAGAGCGCGGTGGGCGGCCGTGGCGAACCTCGGTGGCAAGTCGAGGGAAGCAACACGAGCATGACCCAGATGTCGCGGGATTTTGTCGGCGCCGCTCTCGGTCGTGGTCCATGCCAGCCGTCGCTGACCAAGGCCGACACCGACGTTTCCGCGGTCAGTCTTGGTCATGGTCATCACTTCTTCCCACAGCTGGCGCCCGCAGACACGTATTTCCAATTCGGCTCGTCCACATTTGGTTGCAGGCATCTTTCCAATTCTGACCCCGGTTTTGCTTGGCTTGTCGCGGAGCCAGTTCGGCACGACACGCCTGGCGCGTCCCAGTCCCCACGCGTAGAAGTTCCGCGTTTTTCTGAATCCCCCGTCCCACGGTGCAGAGCGGCACGGCATCACCTTGAAAGGCACGGCGTGCCGCAGGGGTCGCCGCCGCGACATGCCAAGCAAACACTCCCCACGGGGTCCTCTTCAGCGCCCTCGACGAAACATCCTGCATAAGCGTCATCCTAATTTGGGCGGTCGGCGCGCATGTCTGGGATCTGCGCTGGAGCCCCCCTCCCTGGCGCGCGGGGCGCGTTGGGGGCGGCGCCGAAGGCGCCGCAAGGGAAGCCCAACGCCAACCGAAGAGTTCTGCGCGGACCACGCTCGAATGGTCATGTTTCTGCAGTTGTTCATTCTTCGACTGGCGGTCTCCGCAGGGCCGCCCAGACGTCCTCAGAGGCCCCCGGACGCCCTGAAGGAGGTGGGAACGGGTTGCTCGTGCGATAGAGGCCTTCTCCGCCCTCGGCAGCTCGCCTGCACAAGAGGCTACCTGGGCACAGGTTGGCATCCCCCGCCAACCTCAGCAGCCTCCCGCGGGCACCTGAGCGACGGAAGGGAACGACACTGGCGCGCGACCTGCCCGCGTATGAGGTCGCGCGTCATCGCCCTCGCTTCCAATGTCGCGTTCCGCGCTGGCGGCGCCCGTAACCCGCTGCAGAAGGTGCCCACCTCGAGGCAAGGGGCGCCGTGCTGCATGCCCCCGTCTCGTTTCCACAGGGCGACGTGCATGCTCCTGGCCCTTTTGCCGCCCTTGGCGGCACCCCCCCCGGAGTCCGCCCCGACCCCTGACAGCCATTCCCCTGCTTCCCAGCTTGCTGTCAGGGGCTCAGGTCGAGGATGCTCTGGGCTGTCCATATGGGGGTCAGGATGGATCGGGCCGGAGGATCGCGCCGTGTCGCCGATGCATCGACGATGCGGGGACGAACTTCCTGCACGCCGAAGGCGCTGATGCATCGCCGTCGCCAGTGCATTACCGACGCATCGCCGATGCATTGGTGATTCGGCGCGGTCCTCCGACCCCGTCCATTCGGACCTCATTCGAAAGGCCTCCAAGGATGCTGAGCCCGTCGGTCGCGATCGAGCTGAAGCAGTGGGCGAGGGGCACGGAAGGCTTGCGTCGTGGCGGCGTGGCAGCGGCCCCGCCGCGGACGCTCGAGGTCTCACGCCGCCAGTGCGACTTACGCGGTGTCACAAGCCAGCGCGCAAGTCGTCACGGCACGAACATGCGCTACCCTCAGCAGCCTGGCATCGCTCGGACGTGTGCATTTTTCCTTCGGCGAGGGCCATCGAGGAGCATCCTTGATCATTTTGCTAAACAACCACGCACGAAACCGAAAAAAACACAGGGAATAGACGTCCGAACGATGGCGAGGCAGTTCGAAAAAGAAAAGTAAGACGGCATGAGCGTAAATTTGAGGCGCTCCGCGCGTATTGCTTGGATCTGCGGTGGACCCCCCTTGGCGGCGCCTCCGCGCGGATTCTTTTGATCCGCGCTGGGCCCCCCCCTGGCGGCGCCTCCGGCGCCGCCCCTGGTGCGCTCCGCGGGCCAGGGAAGGGGGTCCAGCGCAGATCCAAGCAATCCGCGCGGAGCGGCAAACATCTACTGTCAGAGAAACGGGGATTTAGCAGGCGTGTGTGTGTAGTATCTGTTCTTATATTAATTTTTACAGCAGCGCACGCGTACACAGGGCGCCCTTTTAGGATCAAGGGTATAAAGCATCCCTATCATCGATCCCCGCCCGCCTGGGCGGACTCTCATGGTAAGCGGAGCGTGACAGCTCCGGGACCTGCGCATCATAGGCCGCTGGGCTGGGCCGCCGCGCCCGGGCGCCCCGCGGCAGGCTGCGGCCGCCGCCGCCGCCAGAGGTCGCCGCACCTTCCCTCCGCCGCCGCGGTCACCACCGCGGCTGTCGTGGCAGCCCACGACGACGCGCCCTCCGCCGAGCCGGCCGAGGGCACCAACCTGTGCAACGACGCTGCTGCTGATCATTCCTATCTTCACGAAGATGTCCATCGAGCTGGACAGGAACGGCGTCCCTCAGTATGCCGGGCAGCCAGAGTATTTCAATGAATACGAGGAGCGCGCCTGGGATCTCTACCGTGGCCGGACGGGTGAGAAGTCGAAGCAGGCAACAACGGCTCTACACTTGCGCTCAGGCCTATCTGGTCCAGCATACGAGGCTGTGCGCAAGCTCAAGCACGACGAGCTGATAGCTACTGATGAGTATGGCGAATGCAAGCCGGACGGGCTCACTCTCTTTCTCACGACGCTGAAGAAGGATGTTCAAGATATTGCGCCCGTCCGGAGCACTGAGATCTTCGACAAAGCATTGTACGGCTCCTCGGTTTGGCGCGATCGCAACGAGTCCATGGCTAACTGTGTGACGAGGAGGCGAAAAGACTTCGCAGAGTTGCAGGAGGTCAGCGCCACGACGACGATCTCAGAAGACATCCAGGCCGCAGTGATCCTCAGGTTCTGCGGCATCAGCATGAAGGAGCAGGCCGCAGTCCTCGCCTCCAGCAAGAACGAGTACAAGCTAGCAGGCATTGAGTACGCTCTGAGGGCACAGTACCCAGCGGTACATCGACAGCAGGACCGACGCGCTGATCGCCGAGAGCGGTCCGCCTATGCCTACGCTGCGTCGGACCAGGACGAGAACCCGTCGGAGCTCGACCACGTCTACTACGAGGACGAGGACGAGGACGGCTACTACCAGGGCGAGGAGGAGGACTACGAGCACGGCGAGGACGACGAGTTCGACATCGAGAACTACGTCGCGGAGAACCTCGACGAGCTTGGCACCGAGGAGGCCGAGGCCCTCGCCCTCGTTTTGCAGAGCCGCAACAAGATCTTCAACAAGAAGAAGCCGCCTATAGGCGAGTGACTTCGAGCTTCCACGGTCGCGGCAAGACCGGTGGAAAGGGAGGCCGCAGTGGAGGCGGCAAGGGATTGCCGAGCAGATCGCCCGCGGGGCGAGGAGGCAGCAGCAGTTCGAGTAGTGCTGTCCCCGGCTACGACGACCGACAGCGCGATGCTCGCCGGCAGCACATCGCCAACCTGAAGAAGCGGACCCAGTGCTCCGACTGCCGCCAGTTCGGGCACTGGCAGGGCGATGATGTTTGCCCTCGTCGGTCGGGCCGGGCCTACATCGGCGTCTCCAGCTAAGAAGCCCGCTCAGAACTACTTCATGCTCGAGGAGCACGGGGACAACGACGACGACAGCGCGCCGTCCGAGGTCTTCATGGTTCTGATGGGCGAGATGGAGCACGCCTGCGAGCACGTGGCCGATGGCGCCTGCGAGAGGGTCGTCCGCGGCGCCAACAAGACCACCAGGTACATCACATGCAGGGAGTGCGACCGCCACTTCACGCTCGCCCACCGCAACAAGGGGTTTGAGCTGTGGAGCTACTTCATGAAGGCCCTGATGGGCACGAAGTGGGGCCGCTTCCTGTCCCGCAAGGAGTTCGCGAAGCGGATTGCCATGGTGGCCGACGCCCCGATGGTTCAGGGTCGCCTCCCATCTACGTATCGGAGGCGGACGGCGGCGCCCGCGGCGCGACGCCTTTCCGGCAAGCAGCGGCTATTCGGCCGGCTGCCTGCAAGAGGCGATGGACCACGTGCGCCCACGCCGGCGGCCGCGTCTGCGGCCAGTTCTACGAGGCCGAGTGCTACTGGATCAGCGCCGGCCGCACCACCTACACCCGAGAAGCGCATCATCAAGGTCGACCTGGCCCAGGGCGACCCCGAGCCGAAGCCGGGACCGGAGCTGGCCTTCCTGTACGGCATCCCGCTCCACCACAGCATCGAGCTGGCGGAGTTCCCGGATCTCGATGGCGTCGACCAGCTCAACCCGGTCCCGTACCCAGCGGAGGTCATCAACTTCGGCACGCACAAGGGGCGAACCTTCCAGGATGCGGCGTCCGACCCGGCACTCATCTGGTACAACAAGTGGGCTCTGGACCAGGTCTTGGACCCCAAGGCGGAGGAGATCAACCTCCACTTGTACCGCTACGCGTACTTTCTTCTATGCCATCGTGAAGATCGCGCGCGGCAAGTTCAACGTTGCCCCGCGGCAGATGATCGACGGCGACAAGAGGAGGCTTCCCGCCGACAACGACTGGATGGAGGTCAACGCCGGCGGCTTCGCCATCCCGGTTCAGCCCAACATCCATCAGCCGGACGTCATCTCTACTTACGAGTGCTCGGTCATGGCCGCCACTACCGGCAATGCCTTCTCGGCACACGACAACGACGCCGATGCCACGCTCGCCATCATCGACACTGGGTGCACGCGCACCATGCGCGGCGAGTCGTGGCGGGCAGCCTTCGAGCGTAAGCTCGCGAGGCGCGGTCTTCAGGTAGTAAAGACTCCGACCTCCCGCACATTCAGAGGGATCGGCGGCCGCACGAGGAGCACCACGGCGGTTCGGTTTCCCGCGGGCATCGGAGGAAGGTGTGGCGAGATCCTGTCGTGCGAGGTGCCGGGCGACTGCCCGATGCTGCTCAGCAGGGACATGCTCGCCAAGCTCGGGCTGAGCATGCGGCTCTCTACAGAGGGCGATGTCGCCGACTTCGTCAACATCGGCGTCTACAACCTGAAGCTCCACCGCACCAAGGTGGGCCACCCGGCGGTCAACCTCCTTGACCTGCCGAACGAGAGCTACGAGACGGCCGATTGGGCGGCGCTGACGATGCCCGAGGACCACCACCTCGAGTACTTACCCGAGAAGTTCCACGTCGGCATCACCTACGTCGAGGAGAGCTCGGTTGAGCCTCTCCCCAGCTTCCTGGACATCGGGATCGGCGAGACTACGGACGACGAGTGCCTCCAGACGGTCGTCGACCACGACTACGGACCGGACGTCTTCGCCGCCGAGGCGATCGAGTGGGGCGGCAAGCGCAACCTCACCAACAAGAAGTCCAAGAAGCTCGAGCATTCCCTGCAGGCCATCGCCGTGCAGGATGAGGTGGTGCAGGCCGTCGTGGAGAAGCATCCGCCCAGGGCCCGGCTGCCTGCCGGTGCCAGGACATGGGTCAAGCAGACCTACGCTGGCCAGATGGGTTTGACAGTGCTCATGGCCGCGATGGGCCGCTCGGTCGGCGTCCCACTGGACAAGCACACGGGCTGGGACGCTACCGCCAGACTGGGCAGGCAGAGGTACGACGCGGAGATCACCAACGAGGAGCCGTACTGCCTCGTGGTCTCGCACCCCTGCTCGCCGTGGGGCAACTGGAGCAGATTCAACATGGCCCGTTGCCCGGAGACCGAGAGGGAGATCTTGGCCAAGCGCGAGGCGAACCGCCCCATTCTCAGGCAGGTGGACTCCTCAGTGGACAGCCGAGTGCGGAGGGGCTTCCACGTGGCGCTGGAGCACCCCCAGGGCTCCGAGGCCTTCGACCAGCTGGAGATGTCAAGGATTCGTTTTCTCCTGGACAAGGGCATCCTGAAGAAGGTCACCTTCGACGGCTGCCAGGTTGGGTACCGCGATGCTGAGTCAGGCTTGGCTCACCGCAAGCCCATGATGATCATTACCACTATGGATACGCTGGTCGAGGCCATTTCCGACAAGAAGTGCAGCTGCACCCAGCGCGAGCAGCTCAAGGGCCGCAACAAGTTCGGGCCGCGCACCCTGCAAGCGGCCGAGTGGCCGGAGGAGCTCAACCACATCGTCGCCCGCAGCATCGCACAGCAGGCCATCGTCGACAACGCCACGGACGCCGACTGGCAGTTCCCTGCAGAGGACGGTCCAGACCTTGATGGGCCAGTTCGACTACGACGACGGACCAGGCTGCGGGGGCACCCGTACCGGGCAGCCATGGCGCCGCCAGCGCCACCGCTTGACCCGAACGTGCCTGAGCCTGCTCCTCCTCCGGCTGATCAAGAAGCTGTGGGGGAGCCACCACCTCCGCCAGCCGTCGACCCCGACGGCGAGCGAGCCCGAGAGGCCGCTCAGCTCGGCCCCATCACCAACACTAAGGAGGCCGAGCGGCGCAGGCGATGGCTGGAGGCCCCGCCGGAGGTCAGGAAGGCCATCCGTCAGCCCCACGTCAACTTCCACCACTGCTCGAACGTGACGCTGACCAGGCTGCTGAGGCGCCGAGGAGTCAAGCCGGAGGTGCTGAAGTACGTGGAGTTCTTTTCCTGCGGCGCCTGTGGCGACGCCATTCGTCGGCGCGCCCCACGACCTTCGCGGTTGCCAGGTCAGTGCGTGTTCAACTACGCCATCCAGCTGGGCACCTTCCACGCCTGCGACGCTGCCGGGACCCCCTATTTCTTTATGAACTGTATCTGCGAGGGGACGAACTTTCAAGTCGTGTACTGCATGGGCCCGGCTCGTGGATCACCGACAGCGCGTGCCACTACCAAGGCGTTCACTACCAGCTGGACCCCGTGGGCTGGCTACCCAGAGAAGCTCACGGTGGACCTAGGCAAGGAGTGGATGAAGGATTTCGCCTCCAACGCGAAGGCGCACGGCGTGCAGGTCGACCTGGCCCCGTTGGAGACGCCGCAACTCATCGGCAAGTGCGAGCGCCACGGGGGCATTTGGAAGGAGATCTGGCGACGCACTGTCGCCGACTCGCAGGTCACAGGGCTGGGCGACGTCGAGGAGACCGCCTCCATCGTGACCCAGGTCAAGAACGAGCTGGGCCGACGCGGGGGGTTCTCCCCTTCGCAGTGGGTCTTGGGGTCACACGGGCCCCGCGCCCCAGGGAGCCTCCTACAAGACGACGAGGCGCAACGGCTGGAGGTCATCGAGGCGTCGCTCGACCCACAGTCTGCCATGGCCCGCGCCATGGCTCTGCGCGAGGCGGCCCGCATCGCGCGCGTCCGCCTCGACTCCGACGATCGCGTCAAGCGCGCCATCCTGCGCAAGGCGCGGCCTAGCCGAGGCCCTTTCAACATTGGGGCCATCGTGTACTTCCGCCGGTCGCAAACCCGAGTCGGCGAGAGCCCCGAGGTCACGCGCCGCTGGTTTGGGCCGGCCCGGGTTATCGGGCATGAGGTGCGCGACCCTCGCCATCTCTCTCGCGACGCCGACGAGCCCGTCGGCGCGCTGGCCCATGCAGTGCGGCTGCGCTACGGGCACACCACCGTGCTCGCAGCCCCTGAGTCGCTCAGGTTCGCCTCCGAGGACGAGCTGCTCGCCATGTACACCTACGTGAACCCGGACCTGTTGTCCCTCCGGTCGCTGAAGGGGGCCAGGCACTACATCGACATCCGGGCCGACACAGCGGCAGCTTCGCCCGCCCCGATGCCCAGGCCGCAACAGCGCGCGGCTGGTGACGGAGGGGTGGTTGGGGGCGCGCTCGGATCTGCCGGGCTAGGGCCCGATGCAAATTTCGACCTCGACGAGTTCAACACCGAGGACCATCTACCACAGCAGCGGGTCGATCCTCCACAGCCGGCACACGAAGAACCACAACAAGCATCTCCAATTATTCAGGAGACTGACGACACACTACTACCACCACCAGCTCAGCATCAGCCTCCTCCTGTAGTTCCTGAGCCACCACGCCCGGGGCTACCAGAGGCAGAGGGGCCGCCACGCTCGTACGGCCCGGGCGAGCCCAGCATTCATTCCGAAGTTCAAGGTCATCGGGTCGATCCTCGAGTATCTCAGGAGGCTATCGACAAGCCGGCGCCCCCGGATGACGAGGCTATCGACAAGCCGGCGCCTCCGGACGACGAGATGGGCGTGGGCCTGGAGCGCGGGGAGAAGCGCAGAGGCCTGTCGCTCACCCAGCTGGACAGAGCCATGCGCGATCCGGAGCGTCTGGATGGGGACTCGGGGACTCTACCAAGAAGCCTCGCACCTTTCAGGGCTACGTGGAGGAGGAGTTCCGCGTCATGGAGGACGCCCTCCACGAAGTGTTCTTCACCAGCGACTACAAGCCGGACCTGGCTGTCGCCTACGAGTGGCGTCGCACCGACTACGGCATCAAGAAGTTCATCACCACGGACAAGCGTGGCCCTCGCTGGTCCAAGGTGCTTCGCCGCATCACCAGAGACATCAAGACGGGCATCGTGATCGATGACATCGACGTCAGAGGTCTTGCTCTTCGCGATGCTCGCCTTCGTTGGCCTCTGCCTGGTGGCATCACCACGGTCGAGACCATCTTCGTTCACGCCGACGAGGACGTGGGCGCGAACGACACCGTCGAGTTCGCCTATCTCACCAAGGGCGCGGTCCGCTCCGATATCAGACTTCAAGATCTCGCCCCAGAGCAGAGGAAGGAGTTCGACCAGGCTGTGGCCAAGGAGTGGCGCAGCTGGACTGAGTTCCAGGCCGTCGAGGTGCTGAGCTCTAGCCAGGCCAAGGAGCTCCTCGACAGGGGTGCCTCCCCAGTTGGGACGCGCTGGGTCCACGCGGACAAGAACGCCAAGAAACGCAACCCCAAGCAGACCTACGACGACATCCCGCTCGCTGCCAGGAGTCGGCTCGTCGTGCAGGGCTGCCAGGAACGAGGAGATGATATCCGAGGCGACGCTCCTACTGCTAGTCTTTTGGCTTTCCACCTGATCGCCAGCTACGCTGCCTCCCATCGGTGGCAGGTAAGGGCGGCCGACGCTGCGACGGCCTACCTGCAGTCCAAGGGCATTGAGCGCATCCTGCTTCTTCGAGCTCCTCGTCCTCCACCACCTGGAGTTCCGGAGGGGTCCTACATGCGCGCCCGCGGCGCAATCTACGGCGCCAAGGACGCGGGCAGGCAGTGGTGGCTGCATCTGCGCGCCATCCTCGTGGAACAGGGTTGGCGCGAGTCCATCTACGAGCCCTGCCTGTTCATGCTCAGGGACAGCATGGGCAAGCTCAACGGCTTGCTGTGCACGCGCGTCGACGACCTCTTCGTCACGGGCGCGGGCGAGCAGTTCGAGCGCGTGATGGAGATCATCGAGGACAAGATACACCTTTCCTTTCAGTCCGACACGTTCAGATACTGCGGCAAGGTCGTGGAGCAGGACAGCCAGACTTTCGACATCAAGATCGGCCAGGCCGCCACGGTCGAGGCGCTGGAGTACATCGCCCTCGAGCCACACCGCCGGCGCAAGCCCAATGCGCCACTCACCCCGGAGGAGATCTCTGCCCTCCGTAGCGGTGTTGGGTCGCTTGGCTGGGTAGCACGGCAGACGCGCCCCGACCTGACCGTCCACGCTTCGCTTGGGGCTCAGGCCATGAGTGGCCCCAAGATCCGCGACATTGTTGCAGTGAATCGTGCCATCAAGATGGCCAAGGACGACGTCGACTCAAGCTGGTGTTCTCGTCCCGCCTGGACTGGGACAACGCCATCGTGTTCGGCTGCGGTGACAGCAGCCACGGCAACATCGACGACCTGACGCTAGGAGAGAAGGTCAAGTCGCAGTGCGGCTACATCATCGGAATGGCGTCGCCCGACCTCGAGACGGACGCCACCGCGATCATACATCCACTGGAATGGGCTAGCGCGACGATCAAGCGAGTGGTTCGTGGATCGCTAGCAGCTGAATGCAACAGTTTCCTGACGACGGCCGAGAGTGCGGAGTTCCTCAAGCACGCGATCGCTGAGATCTCCGACCCAGGCTACTCATCCTACCAGTTCGACCCGTTCTTCGATGGCAAGCACCTGCTGCTGCTGCTGACGGACGCGAATGGCCTTGTCACCTCCTTGGAGAAGGATGGTGGTCAGCCAGCTGACAAGAGGGTACGGATCCTGATGGCCCAGATCCGCCAGCTACTCGGCCATGACGTGCTGAAGCAAGAGCGAGAGGGTGACGACTGGAGGATACGAGTTAGGTGGATCGACACGAAGTTCATGATCGCGGACGCTCTGACAAAGGCCGAGGCTGAGAGGAGTTTCTTGCTAGAGCGGCTGACTGAGGGCCGCTGGTGTTTAGCACAGACGGAGGAGATGCTCGCTGCCAAGGCAGCGGCAGGTGAGGCGCGCCGAGCCCGCAAGGCCCGGCCTGGCGATGCGGAGGGGTAGTCCTCCGATGTTCGTTTCCCTCCTTCTCCTCCTCTGTCTCCTCTCCCTCGTACCGTTTAGTTTTGCACCCATATCGTTTACGCCCTGTGTTTTTTTTTACAGTTCCATATTTGCACGCCTGTCTAGGCACCGCTCTGCCGATTTTGGAGATTTTCCATCTTGAAGGGCAGTGGATTTCATTATATCATTTGATGTCTTCTCTGTCTAATGAAGCGTAACCCCGCACTGTTTTTGGGGTCAGGACAAAAGGTCCGCCATCTTTTTGTCTCCGATCCCCCCGTCTTCCCAGGATTGTGCCCGACGAGGACAGGCCTCGATGGTCACGGAGGGGTGTCAGAGAAACGGGGATTTAGCAGGCGTGTGTGTGTGTGTGTAGTATATGTTCTTATCTTGATTTCTACAGCAGCGCACGCGTACACAGGGCGCCCTTTTTGGATCAAGGGTATAAAGCATCCTTATCTTCGATCCCCGCCCGCCTGGGCGGACTCTCATTTACGGTCAAGTATCGATGGATAGCGTGTGCGGATTTCTGGGGCGCGAGTTTCGACAGTAGGTTCCACGCCAAGTGAAAGCTGAAGCAGGGCTCGAAGACGGGAGGTGAGGGGCCCCAACTGACTGTACACGCTAGGCGGTCCGAATAGTTTTCCTCCAACGCAGCGCCGTCGACCCCAATCGCGCGCCACCCTCATGTTAGATACCCCCTCTGGGTGGCCTGGATACGTAAAAACAGGTGGTTCAAACTCGGGGCAATCATGCTAAATGTCCCCCTGGGTGGCCTGGACATGTAAAAACACGTGGTTCCAGCTCGGGACCACCATGTTCGATACCCCCTCGGTAGCCTGCACACGTAAAAACACGTGGTTCAGCCCACCCAGTGGGGATATCTAACATGCGGTCGTCTGGGCCGCTGGAGACCCAAAAGTCAACGAATCGATACCATATGCAAATACACTCTCATCGTTCCGTTCCGGGCCCCAGGACGGCCCCGGGAGGCCCATGTTAGATACCCCCTGAATGGCCTGTACACATGAAAACACACGGTCCCAGCACAGGACCACCATGTTAGATACCCCCTCTGGTGGCCTGGACACCTGAAAACACACGGCTCCAGCGCAGGACCACCATGTTAGATACCCCCTGGGTGGCGTGGGCACAAAAATTCGTGGCTCCAGGTCGGGACCACCACGTTAGATACCTCCTGGGTGGCCTGGACATGTGAAAACACGTGGTTCCAGCTCGGGACACCACGTCAGATACCCCCCTGGGTGGCCTGGACATGCGAAAACACTTGGTTCCAGCCCACCCAGGGGAGATATCTAACATGCGGTCGTCTAGGGCGCCAGCTAGGGGCAGCCATGTTAGATACCCCCTGGGCGACATGGGCACGTGAAAACAAACGTTTCGCTTGAGACATCCTCTGAATTCTGGCCCCCGACAAAGCCCCCGCTCGAGACGTCCCCCCAACTCTGCAAAACCAGAGTTTCGCCTGAGACATCCTCACTGAGTGGTACCTGGAGGATGCTTCACGCCACGATGGGTCGAGCGGACTCCTGGGCGCAGGGTCATCCATGAGGTCGCGACGAAGGGCCGAGCTGTCTGCCTGTCTGAAGACGTCATTGAGCAGCTCTTGCAGAACAAACCTGTTGACGTTTGCTTCGCTGGGCGGATGACGAGAATGGAAACCGACCCAAGAAGGCTCACCTGTGGCCCAAATGCTTCAAACACCTACGTACGCATTGTTGCTCCTCCCCCCCTCGTCCTCCTCCTTTTCCTCCTCCTGCGCCTCCTCCTCATCGTCATCATCATCCTCATCATCATCCTCATCACCATCATCATCATCATCATCATCATCATCATCATCATCATCATCATCATCATCATTATCATCATTTCATTTCACTTCACTTCACTTCACTTCACTTCACTTCACTTCACCGCACTAAACGTGTCTTGGGTTGGTGTCCGAATTCACCAACCCAAGACGCTAAGTGCGGTGAACTAGGTTCCACGCTAAGTGCGGAGGCACTTAGCGTGGGTAGACCGTTTGCCCCAGACACGCTATCCATCGATACTTGGCCGTATGTCTACGGCGTTCCCTCTCCCCCGAGCACCCCCTGTTTCGCGGCAGAATCGTCATTCTGACGTTGCCCAGACGTGAAGCGCAAGCTCGTCGCGCTCGATCATCAGAAGCCTCCTCCTCCGCCGCCTCCTCCTCCTCCTCCACCTCCTCCTCCTCCTCCTCCGTCTCCTCCTCCTCCTCCTCCTCCTCCTGCTCCTCTCTCCTCCTCCTCCTCCTCCTCCTCCTCCTCCTCCTCCTCCTCCTCCTCCTCCTCCCCCCCCCAACCTCCCCCTGCTCCGGCCGCACGGCGAGAGCCGCGGCGGCCCCCGCGCGGGCGCCAGGCAGGGCGGCCCGGGCGGAGCCCGGGCGCCGGCCCTGCCGCTGGCCGCCCTGCGCTTCCACTGCCAGGCGGGCGCCTCGCCGCCGGCTGCGGCCCCGCCGCTGCCGTCGGCGTCCTCGCCGTCGTCGCCGTCGTCGTCATCGTCGTCGTCATCGCCGTCGTCGTCATCGTCGTCCTCGTCCTCGTCCTCGTCCTCGTCGTCGTCCTCGTCCTCGCCGTCGTCGTCGTCGTCGTCGTCGTCGTCGTCGTCGTCGTCGTCCTCGTCCTCGTCCTCGTCCTCGTCCTCGTCCTCGTCCTCGTCCTCGCCGTCGTCGTCGTCGTCGTCGTCGTCGTCGTCGTCGTCCTCGTCCTCGTCCTCGTCCTCGTCCTCGTCCTCGTCCTCGTCCTCGTGCTCGTCCTCGTCCTCGTCCTCGTCGTCCTCGCCGTCCTCGTCGTCGTCGTCCTCGCCGTCGTCCTCGTCCTCGTCGTCCTCGTTCTCGTCGTCGTCGTTGTCGTCGCACTAGCCCTCGTCTACCTCTTCGTCCTCGTCGTCGTCCTGCAGGTGGGAGGAGAGAAGGCGATGCCGCTTCTCGTCCTTGAGAGCCTTCGTCGCCTCGGCTGGATTGTCGTCGAGATTCAGGCCAGGACGCACCCCGGGAGAGGTCCGCGGAGCTGGTACCCTTCTGTTTCTCTAGTTTTCGTCATCCCCCTGGTCGTGGAGGGAGGGCGACGGCGAGCGCGTGGACTGCGCCGTTGCTGTCGACGTCCTCGTCCTCTTTGTCGTCGTCCTCCTCCTCCCCGCCTCCTCCTCCTCCTCCTCCTCCTCCTCCTCCTCCTCCGCTTCCCCTCCTCCTCCTCCTCCTCCTCCTCCTCCTCCTCCTCGCCGTAGGTGGCTCCCCGGCGGCCCCCACCCCCCGCAGCATTTTGCCCCGCGGCGGGGCGCGGCGGCCGCGCCATTCAGGGGACGCCCCCAGCCCCGCAGGGGCGACCTGAGCGGGCAAGCTCGCCCGCCTGGCACCGCTGGCTGCGGCGCAAGCGGTCGGCAGCCCGCCACCACCTACGCCGGGTGCGAGACGAGCAGTTCCTCACCATGCACCACGGCAGCGCTTCACCAGCGCCTTCCTCGAGCAGTGGGGCAACATGGACGACGTGCAGACACTGCAAGACATGGTGGTGGAACTCGCAGCTCGTGAAGAAGTACTGGTGCTCGTGCGGCTGCCGTGGCGCGCCCAAAGCCACAGCGATTGAGCCCCGCAGGCAGCCAGTCGGGCAAGGCCAAGGGCAGCAGCCAGAGCAACGAGGCGGCAGGAGGTCCAGAAGGAGGAGTGGCCCAGCTTGCCAGTGCGCTCCAGAACGTCACGCAGACCCTGGGCACACTCCAGCTGGCCAACCGCGACATGATAGTCAAGCAGTTGGTGGGAGTCACGACAGCGCTGCAGTCTGCTGAGACGCCAGCGCCGCTGCGGCGTTCGAGGGCGGCCCGTCTGTCATATGCAGCGCGGGAGCTCGAGGGCGCCAACAAGAAGTACAACACCGCGCCCGAGATGATGCAGGCCGCGGAGGAGAAGGCGGCCGAGGCTCGTGCCATCCTCACCGAGCGCGCGGACGCCGTGCTCACCGCGGAGAAGAAGATCGAGGATATCCAGCACGAGGGCAAGGCGAAGCAGCAGAGAGGCATCTTCGAACAGCTCTTGGACGCCGACCTGGACCTGCTCTCGCCCAGCGACGTGCAGGTCGAGACGGTCGATAAGGAGTTCGAATATGAGGCTGACATGGGCGCGGAGGGCAGGCGCGCGGTCGAGGAGGCCAAGAAGAAAGTCTCAGGCCAGCTCCAACAGAACACCCAGATCTTCGCTGGCCAGTTGCGGGACCACCTCAACGTTGCCAAGAAGCAGGCGGAGGAGGAACGACGGCAGATTTCCCAGGTTCACATGGAGGCACAAGAAGCGCAAGGCCGACCAGGCAGCACAGGAGGCTCCAGCACCAACGCCATCAGCAACGACGCCAGCAGCTACCCTAGCAGCTCCGACTACAGCGTCCCCCACCGACAAGCACATAGAGGAGGAGGAGGAGAAGAACGCGGCGGGGTCCTACCTACAGCAGAGGAGGGGCGCGGCCGCGGCCACCCCATTCCGACGGCCACTGACGGTCAGGGCGGGGTGGGCGGCGGCAGTTCGGCGGCGCCACCCACCGCGACCGCCGCATCTTCAGCGCCAACATTTCTACGTGGGGACCAACGGCCTTGGGGTGGCTGCGGCGAGACGGCATGCGACAACCGTGCGATGTCTACGCCCTGCAGGAGACACACCTAGGCCAGCACCTCCTAGACGACGCCGAGCACACACACTGCGGAAGGCGGGCTAGTCTGCAGTGTTCACGGCAGCGAGTGCGAGCGACACCAGTGAGGCTGGCTCTTACGGAGGCACGGGAGTTCTCGCCAAGGGCCACCTCAAAGCGACATCATTCCGACATCCGACACAGGGGAAGTCAAGGCACAGCCTGGAGCGCAAGGACATCAGACGCACGCGGAGTGCACGACGACGTCGGCATGTGCGACTGGACGCCAGTCGCCCTGCACATGAGCGGCACCTCTCTACTCATCATCTCCTTGTATCTCGACCCCTCCCACACCGCCACCAGCGGCGCCAACGCCAGGAAGATGACCTCGCTAGCCGCGTTCCTTGCCAACATCGCGACGCCCTGTTTCATCTGCGGCGACTTCAACATGCCATGCACAGAATTCGAGAAGACGGGCTGGACCGACGCGCTTGGGGCCGCCAGCGCGGCCACGCTCCCCGAGGACCAGGCCGCGTGCTTCTTGGGCGACAGCGCGTCGAGCAACATCGACTACGCGCTGGTCAACGAAGGGGCCAGGCGCATGATGCGAGGCATGCGGCCAGTGCACGACGTACCTTGGAAGCCGCGCATCGGTCTGGTCATCGCGGTGAACGCCAACTACGACCAGAACGAGCGCCGCAGGCTGAGCACGCCGAAGGCCTTCCCGCGACCCCCGCCACCACGACCAGCCAAGACCACGAACAGCAAGCGCGGCCAGAAGAAGGTAAAGAAGCAAAGGCCACCCGAAGCGCCATAACAACGCGAACAACCAGAGGACCTGAACCAAGCGGGCGCAGCTCGATGGGAAGCACTGGGGGGCCACGGCGGGCGCCAACTCCCAACGCAGCACCACGACGCCAGAGCGCCCCCGCCCAGACTCAGCACCATGGACGTGCAGGAAGCCGACCCTTTCGCCGACATCGACGACTGCGGCCTCGGACCCGACACTCAGCGCGACGCCGGCCGCAATTCGCACATCCAGGGGGGCGCCGCGCCTTGCGACGACTACGACGACCCCTACATGACCAACCGCGCGCAGCAGAGCCCCGACCTCCTGCGCCACGCCTCAGTCGGTGCAGGCCCCGACGTTCAAAGGGCGACGGCAGATCGCAGCGTTGGCGCCCCGCAGAATTCAGCACAGGACGACCAGACGGACTGGAGCTATGCCCAAAGAGTAGAGCAACAGCAGCCGTTTGAGGACCGCCTGGCAGCCATCTCCACAGCAGCAGCAGACGTCAACACTGCCTCAATGGACGACGCCTGGGACACAGCAGCACTACTCCACCACGGACGACCAGAACATGCGCCGCAGTGCATCCAGCAGTGCGCAGCCTACTGCGTCGACCCTGACAAGGGCCCGAACAGCTGGGAGCCCATTGCCGCCACCTCACCAACACGTTGGAGACCTTCTTCTGCATTGATTACAAAATCCCGTTGGAGGCTGCACCCTTTTGGTCGGCAGGTGCAAAGGATCTGATTTCAAAATTGCCCCACTTCGGGAGCGCGGAGCAGGGCGGATTCGATATGCATCACGCAGATCAGACTGGTGGAGCCGCGTAGAGAACGTGCTGTCCACCGTATTGACCCTAAGACAGCGAGGGCGAGGCCAACAACAGCAACATGAGCTACATGCAGCACGGCGCAGACTTGCTCGAGAAGGTCTACCACCTCTGGGCAAGGGTGCCAATGACACGGCGCGACTACATCGTGACCTATGGCGACATCGACTCACTCATTTGGACCAACTCCCGCTCGACGTCCTGCAAAGCACGGCCATGCAAGCGAGCGACGAGAAGCACGACGCATTACGACACGACCTGCGCCAGAGCAGACGAGAGTGCAGCACGTGGCTTGCTAAAGGCAACCACGACGCCAGGTGTGCCCCAAAGGGCCATGGCACCTCCACCTCGACGGGGGCAGGAAGGGACAGTTGGAGATAAGGCCCCATGCAGCCCAAAGGACATCGTCGACGCCAAGGCCGAGGACTTCAAGCGCATCTGGACATGCACCGAGACGCCGCGCCACACGCACACCGACGCCTCCACGCTGCTAAGGCAGCAAGCGCGCAGAGAGCCACTACTAACCCCTTGGACAGTCGACGATTTAGACCGCTGCCTCAAAGGAGAACCCGACATAGGTAACGGTGTGGACATGTTACGGTGTAGTGACATCCGACGCCTACCACGAGCTGGACGCCAAGCATGCGGCGACCTCTTCAACCTCTGCGAGGAACAGCGCATGTGGCCATGGCAGTTGCTGCTCTCCATCGTCAAGATCATGCCAAAGCCTTCGAGAGGAGACCGCGCACTAGCACTCCTACCGCAACTCGTCAGGTGCTGGGAGCTACTACATCGCGACAGAGTGCGACAGTGGACACGTTCACAGCAACGTGAATGGGACGCCGCGATCGCAGGCAACAGCTGGGGGGAGGCGCAAGCCAAGGGCTTCCCGCTCCCGCGCCACGCGTGGCTCGGCAACCAACATGCCGATCGACTGGCAGAGCAAGCAGCCCACGACCACGACATCGACGACTACCAGATGGACCTATATGTCTGGGCCAACGCTGCAGCCCTCGTCAGGCGGTGCATCGCAGCTGCCACAGTCGATGACGAGTGCGCCGGCGCCTTGGGCATGACGGAGCCCATCTTGACCGACTGCAGCTCGGAAAACAGCCAGCGGGCACGCGCCGCGCCGCCTCCCACGAGGGCAGCAGTGAGTGCCGACCCGCCTGGCACCTCGTCGTCTACGGTCCGCCGGCACGAGCAGCAGCAGAGGCTGGGGGCGACCAACCAGCCCAACGACAAACATCAGTACTACGGCCAACGCGACGAACACCGAGTCGACCTGCAGCACGACGGATTCGACGTGACCGACAGCGGCTCGGAAAACAGCCAGCGGGCACGCACCGCACCACCTCCCACGAGGATGGATGTGAGTACCGACCCGACTGGCGATTCGTCGCCTCCGTTTTGCCGACAAGACATGCAACCGCGGGGCCAGCACGACCGCGCGCACCAGCATGAGCATGGGCAAGGTGCCGACCTTATTGCCGCTCCCCTTGGACGGCATGTCGTGGCGGATGCTCGGGGCGACCCATACCTTGGGGGTCCACTGCGGGGTGCTGAGGATCTCGGGGGCGGATCGCGGACGCGCTGCAGGGCCAGCATGGCAGCTGCGCTCCCTGCGCCTCAGCAAGACGCGCGGGGAGGGAGGGCGGCCCCCAGGGGCGCGGCCCTTGGTGCGGACCAGCAGCACCGCGACCAGCACGACCGCCACAAGCTTGGACACGACTGCGGACACCCGATGGAATGCTCTGAGGGGGAGGACGAGTGCTCCCTGCGAAGGCCCACGGGAGGGTGGAGGAAGGCCAGCGTGGTGGTGCATTTGAAAGCCCGCGCCCACCAAGCTCTATCGCTCCACGCGACGGCGACGACAGTATTCGGCAAGACAACGTACACGGCGGACTGCACGACGAACACCGGCAAGACAACGAACACGACGAGACCAACAACGGCTCGACAGAGAGCCCAGAGCAACGACGGCGACGATGGGTGCTCCGACTCCCGGCGGCAGCCAGCCAGCACGATGGGCACCAGCTACACCGTGACCTGCACCAGCGTGAGGATGGGCAGTGTGCGGGCCATATTGCCGCTCCCCTTGGAAGGCATGCCTCGGCGAGCGCCCAGGGTGACTGCCCTGGGGGTCCGCAGCGGGGTGCTGAGGACTTCGGGGGGGCGGACCGTCGACGCGCTGCGGGGCCAGCACGTCAGCTTCGCTCCCTGCGCCTCCGCCAGACGCGCAGGGAGTGAGGGCGGTCCCCAGGGGCGCGGCCCTCGGAGCGGTGGCCGCGCGGCGCGCGCGGCCGCCGAGCGACCGACAGCCGCCGTGGCTGAGGGGGAAGCTCGGGAAAGCTCCTCCTCTTCGTTGTGGAGCGGGGCCAGAAGCGGGAGGGTGAGGGAGGGGGCGCACGGCAGGAGGGTTCTCATATCCCTTGGCGATCACGGGCGTCATTTGAAGGGGGGAGGGGGTCGATCAGGCCAGGATTCGCGCTGGCTCTGCCTGGGAAGGCTTGCGAATGGCTCACTCACTCACTCACTCCCAGATGGCTCGGGAGCGAATCGTGACGTGACCTGGGGAAGGGGGAGGAGGAGCGGCAGCGCCGGTCACGGTTCAATATTTCAAGAGGGGAAACGCACATATACAATGCATCGTCGACGTCCCAGAAGATGTGGGTAAGTATGTGGGAAGCGGCGGGGGGAAGACGAATCCCCATAACATATAGGAACAGATACGGCGAATCTTGGGACTTGTGTGTATTTATCTGTGCAGTGGAGGCCCGACCAAAAGAAGCCTTCCACAAGAAAGCTAACCCTGAGACCACATCACGCCCGTTGAGTTTTGGAGCGGGAGTGTCGCGCCCTCCCTCGCAAGACGATCCAAACCCAAGAATAACCCAGGGCACCCTGGAGGCAAGCAGGGTGTCTCTTGGCGTGAGGAGGAGGAGGAGGAGGAGGAGGAGGAGGAAGAGGAGGAGGAGGTGGAGGTGGTGTCCCTGGGCCGAGGGCGGGTGCCGGGAGGCCGCCCCGGTACGGAGCGCTCCTCTTCCCGCTCCCCCTCGCTGCCTCGCGCGCGGCGAGCGCAGCGTGGTCTCCAGCCGGGCGTGTCCTTCAACAGGAGGAATCTTCAAAAATAGTATAACAAAATATGGGAACGATATTTTCTGTGAGCATTTTTGGAGTATGTTTCAGTTTTCCTCCCAAATCCGCCTGTGGGGGGACATGCCCGTCCTGAGCGTAGCCGTGTGTCCGCGTCCTCGCGGTCCTCGGCTTCTGGGGCGCGCTCCGGCGGATGCGCGGTCGCACGGACCCAGACCCCCGCGGGTCAAAGATCATGATGGGCAGTTTTGTTTTCGTTTCGGCTTCTGGAGGCCCTCACCGGGCCCCGGGACCGCCACGAAACGATCCGGGACGAACAGCTGGTCCAGGGGAAGGGGTCCACGCCTCTGGGGGTCCACGTCATAATGCATGACTCAGGAGGAGAAGAAACACACAGACACAATTAATCCTCGATTCGCCAGAAAATATGGGAAAATATGGGAAGGGGGGGGGAAGACAGACACCCAGACCATATGGGAAAATATGGGGAATGTTGTTATCTGTGTGTTGTTTGTGTGTCCTGAGGCCCCTTCACTGACGTCGGGGGTCTGGGGGATGCGTCCCGCGCGCGGCAGCCGCGGAAGCACGCCCCGCATCCGCGGGGTCGTGGCCTAATGAGGGGTTCGGCCCGCGAGGCCGCGGATCTGGACGCGTGCTTCTTCGCCCACGAGCGGCCGTCTCTTGGCCGTCTTGGGGGCCGTGTCGGAGCCACCTGGGACCACCCCGGAGGCCGGATCGGGCCGTGCTGGCAGCTTTGGAGGCCTTCTCGGGCATCTCTCGGAAGGCATCCTGGACCGTCTTGGAGGCCATCTTTGAGGCCATCCGCCAGTTTGGAAACCATCTTGGAGGCCACAATGGCTATCTTGGAGGCAATCTCGGAGGGCCTATCTCTTGGAGGCCATCCTGGGCCGCCGCGGGGGCCCTCTTTTGGGGACCATCCTGGGTCGTGCCGCCGCCGCCCCTCTGCTCGCCTGCTCCCGCTCGTGCGCCTCGCCGCCCGCCCGCCCCCGAGGCTTGCCGCAGGGGGCCGGGGAGGAGAAATTGAGCCTTGGGTGGTCCTCCTCCTCCTCCTGCTCCTCCTCCTCCTCCTCCTCCTCCTCCTCCTCCTCCTCCTCCCCCTCCCCCTCCTCCTCCTCCTCCTCCTCCTCCTCCTCCCCCGGCCCCCCGCTCCCCCTGCTCCCGCTCGCCGCCCCCCGCCCCGGGCCTTTCCAGGGGGTGGAGATCGACTGCAGAACTGATCTACCCCAAAATTGTTTTTCGGCCAACCTACCAAACAACAGCAACAACAACAACAACAATCATTTTAAGACTGTTCGCCCTTATCTGCTCGAGTGTCCAATGACTCCTATTTCCCAAACCCTCGATACCCGCCCTCTCCGTCTTCGATCGAACCCTTTTGGGGGGTATATTTTTCTTCCCTGCAGGCTGGGCCCCGGCAAGCGGCGGGGCGGCCGCGGACCGTCGGTTTGGCTGGCGGCAGCGCTGATCGGCGGGACGGCCGCGGACCGTCGACCCGACCCCAAGAGGGACGGACAGGGGACCGACCACGACGACGACGAAGACGACGACGACGTCGACGACGACGGCGACGGCGACGACGACTGCGACGACGACGACGAGCGAAAGCGAGAGCGAGAGAGAACGACAGCAGGGCCACAAGGACACGAAGTAGGCCACGAAGGACAACAGCGGGGACACGAAGGGAACGCGTATGGGGCCACGAAGAGCGCGAACGAGCGGGGGCCACGAAGGGCAGATAATGCGGGGCCACAGAAGGCAACGATGAGGCCACTGAGGGTAGCAACTGGGCCACGTAGGACAGATGCATATGGGGCCACCACGGGCGCGAACGAGCGGGGGCCACGAAGGGGATACATATATGGGGCCACGAAGGGCAGCGAGGGGGCCACGAAGGAATGCAACGGGGCCACGAAGGGCAGCGAGGGGGCCACGAAGGGCTGCAACGGGGCCACGAAGGGCTGCGACGGGGTCACGAAGGGCAGCGAGGGGGCGACGAAGGGCTGCAACGGGGTCACGAAACAAAGCGAGGGGGCCACGAAGGATTGCAACGGGGCCACGACGGGCAGCAAGGATGCCACGAGGGGCTGCAACGGGGCCACGAAGGGCAGAGAGAGGGCCACGCAGGGGTGCAACGGGGCCACGAAACAAAGCGAGGGGGCGACGAAGGGCTGCAACGGAGCCAGGAAGGGCGGCGAGATCCAGATTCCTATGTAATCTGTGAGGGAGTCCTAAGCGTGAGCGCGACTCGTGAGTGCCTGGGTGTTGGGGGCGCGGCGCTTGAGTAAATTGCAGCAGATCCAACGCAAGTGCGCTAGTCTTCAGTAAATTGCAAGCAAGTCTCCAGCGAGAGCGCGACCCCAGAGCGCCGGGTAAATAAATTCGAAGGAAGTCCCCAGCGAGAGCGCGATGCCTGAATGAAACGCGAGGGAGTCTCGGGCGGGAGCGGGGGTCCTGGCTAAATTGTGAAGAGGCCTCAGGCGGCAGCCGTTGTTGTTGTTTTAGACCGGGGGCCGACGACACAGTTTGACCCTCAAGACTTTCCGGGATAAAAATCAGGGTGCGAACCCCAAAAAGGGCTTTTCAATCGAAACAACAATGTGGACCTGACAGGGGGATCAACAATAATTATTCTTTAGAAATGAGTGCTCAACAGCAACAACACCAACAACCACAACAACCAACACCAACACCAACAACAACAACAACAACAACATTAACAACACCATCAAAAACAACAACAACAACGACAACAACAACACTAACATCAGCAACAACAGTGACACCAGCAACAGCAACAGCAACAACAGCAACAGCAACACCACCACCAACAGCAACAACCACAACCACAACACCACCACCAACAATAAGAGTAGCAACAACAGCAACAACACCACCAACAACAGCAACAGCAACAGCAACACCACCACCACCAACATCAACAATCATTTTAAGACGGTTCGCCCGTGTCTGCTCGAGTGTCCAATAACGTCTATGTCCCAAACCCTCGATACCCGCCCTCTTCGTCTTCGATCGAACCCCTTTTGGGGGGTATACTTTTCTTCCGTGCAGACAGGGCCCCCGCAAGCGGCGGGGCGGCCGCGGACCGTCGGTTTGGCCAGCGGCAGCGCTGATCGGCGGGGCGGCCGCGCACCGTCGACCCGACCCCAAGAGGGACGGACAGGGGACCGACCACGACGACGACGACGTCGACGACGACGGCGACGACGACGATCACGGCGACGACGAGCGCAAGCGAGAGCGAGGGAGAACGACAGCAGGGCCACGAAGGGCACGAGGTGGGCCACGAAGGGCAACAGCGGGGACACGACGGGAATGCGTATGGGGCCACGAAAAGCGCGAACGAGCGGGGGCCACGAAGGGCAGAGAATGCGGGGCCACAGAAGGCAACGATGGGGCCACTGAGGGTAGCAATTGGGCCACGTAGGACAGTGAGGTAGCCACAAGCGGCGACCGCGGGGCCACGAAGGGCATGCACGTGGGGTCACAACGGGCGCGACTCCTGGGTGCCTGGGTGTCGGGAGCGCGGCGCTTGAGCAAATTGCAGGAAATTCCATCGCAAGGGCGCTATTCTTCAGTAAATTGCAAGCAAGTCTCCAGCGAGAGCGCGACCCCAGAGCGCCGGGTAAACACATTCGAAGGAAGTCCCCAGCGAGAGCGCGATTCCTGAATAAAACGCGAGGAAGTCTTTGGGCGGGAGCGGGGGTCCTGGCTACTTGCAAGGAAGTCTCAGGCGGCAGCCGTTGTTGTTGTTGTTGTTGTAGTAAACAGGGGGCCAACGACACAGTTTGACCCTCAAGACTTTCCCGGTCTAAAAAACAGGGTGCGAGACCTGGGAAGGGCACTTCCATCGAAAAACACTGTGCACCGGACGGGGGGACCAACAATACTTATTCTTCAGAAGTGAGAGTTCAACCGCACAAACAACACCAACAACAACCATCGCCAACAACAACACTAACAACAACAACAACAACAACAACAATTGCATCAACAACAACAGCAACAACAATAACAACAACAACAACAGCCGCAACAACAGCAACAACAGCAACAATCACTTTACCCGAACGCTCAGTGTTCTCACCAGTGCCAGGGTTTTCATGCGACGCCAGCCAATACCCCCACTTTGTGGGGGGGCAGTGCAAGCTCTACCAAATATCCACACGACTCTTCGCCACCACCCACACCCAGCTTCCCGCCCTATGACGTTCGGACACTTCACTTCGTGGCCTGCGGACGACCGTGGCTACTACACTGGCGTGGAGTACACACCCACAGAAGTTGTTAAGCCTACGTTCGTACATAGGCGGCCGAGGGCGCAACCTATGGCGCAACCAATAGGGGGACGTTTTATTCTCGGCGGCCGAGGGCGCAACCTATGGCGCAACCGCAAGGGATTGTGGCCCCTGGCAGGCGCGCGAACCCCGTTGCAAGAGCGTGCGAAAGTAGCTCGCGCGAGCTCATGTAACATAAATGTTGGAAAACCATTGGTTTTTTTTAGGATTCGGACAGCGCGCGCGGGTAGAAATTTTGAAAAGTCGTGCAGGTGTTTTTCGAGGACCTACGGTGCGATTCGTGTGATTTTATGATGCGCGGTGCTAAAATTCTTAAGAAGCCCAATGGTTTTTGGAGATTTCGGCGTGCGCGCGCGAAGAAAAAACGAATGTGTCCCGCATGGTATTATTTGACAGGGATGATGGCCCTGGCAGGTGCGCAACCGTTGTCGCAGAAGTTCGAAAAAGTTGCTCGCAAAAGCCCGTTTGACAGAAATGTTTAAAAAGTGTTGGGTTTCCTACGAATCCGCAAGAGCGCGCGGGATGAGATTTTGACATTTTTTTGTTGAAAAACCATTGGTTTTTTGATGTTTTTATGTTAAAATCGCTCCGAACACTAAGCTTTTGGAAGGATTTCGTCTTGCGCGCGCGAATGTCCACTTTACCTTATTTTTTGCAAGGGATTCTTGAAATTTGATTATATTAGAACAAGAAATGTCATTTTATAGTGTTTTTTGCAAGGGAAAACGGATTACAACAAAACAACCGGATCTTGATGACATCGTATTACCTGAGGCTTCCTCACGAAAATGATGAAAATGTAGCTGCGGCCTAGGCGGCGCAGGGGGGCCGTGCACCAGGGGTCCCAACAATAATTATTCTTTAGAATTAATAATGTTCAACAACACCAACAACAACAACGACAGCAACAACAACAGCAGCAGCAACAACAGCAGCAACACCACCAACAACAGCAACAGCAACAGCAACAACATCACCACCACCACCACCAACATCAACAATCATTTTAAGACGGTTCGCCCTTGTCTGCTCGAGTGTCCAGTAACGCCTATGTCCCAAACCCTCGATACCCGCCCTCTTCGTCTTCGATCGAACCCCTTTTGGGGGGTATACTTTTCTTCCCTGCAGGCCGGGCCCCGGCAATCGGCGGGGCGGCCGCGGACCGTCGGTTTGGCCAGCGGCAGCGCTGATCGCCGGGGCGGCCGCGCATCGTCGACCCGACCCCAAGAGGGACGGACAGGGGACCGACCACGACGACGACGCCGTCGACGACGACGGCGACGACGACGACGATCACGGCGACGACGAGCGCAAGCGAAAGCGAGAGAAAACGACAGCAGGGCCACGAAGGACACGAAGTAGGCCACGAAGGGCAGCAGCGGGGACACGACGGGAATGCGTATGGGGCCACGAAAAGCGCGAACGAGCGGGGGCCACGAAGGGCAGAGAATGCGGGGCCACAAAAGGCAACGATGGGGCCATTGAGGGTAGCAACTGGGCCACGTAGGACAGTGAGGGGGCCACAAACGGCGACCGCGGGGCCACGAAGGGCATGCACGTGGGGTCACAACGGGCCCGACTCCTGGGTGCCTGGGTGTCGGGAGCGCGGCGCTTGAGCAAATTGCAGGAAATTCCAACGCAAGGGCGCTATTCTTCAGTAAATTGCAAACACGTCTCCAGCGAGAGCGCGACCCCAGAGCGCCGGGAGAGCGATTCCTGAGTAAATTGTAAGGAAGTCCCAAGCGAGAGCGCGATTCTTGAATAAAATGCGAGGAAAGTGTCGGGCGGGAGCGGGGGTCCGAACTAAAGTGTGAGGAAGTCTCAGGGGGGAGCCGTTGTTGTTGTAACCCGGAGGCCAGGGGCGCAGTTTGAGCATCAAGACTTCTATGTAAAAAAAACAGGGTGCGAGCGTCGAGGGGCGCACTTTGATTGGGGAAAAAGCATGCACAGGTGAGGGGGGATCAGCAATACTTATTCTTCATCAGTGAGAGTTCAACAACAACAACAACAGCAACAGAAACAGCAACAGCAACAACAACAACAACAATTACTAGCACGTGGGGACATTCAGTTCTCACCAGTGCCAGGGTTTTCATAGGAGGCGGGCAATACCCCCACTTTGTGGGGGGGCCGGTTCAAGCTCTACCAAATTTCCAAACGACTCTTCGCCACCACCCACACCCAGCTTCCCGCCCTATGACGTTCGGACACTTCACTTCGTGGCATGCGGACGACCGTGGCTACTATTCAGGGCCCCGCGGCCGACGACGACGGCGTGCGCGCGCGAAGAAAAAACGAATGTGTCCCGCATGGTATTATTTGACAGGGATGATGGCCCTGGCAGGTGCGCAACCGTTGTTGCAGAAGTTCGAAAAAGTTGCTCGCAAAAGCCCGTTTGACAGAAATGTTTAAAAAGTGTTGGGTTTCCTACGAATCCGCAAGAGCGCGCGGGATGAAATTTTGACCTTTTTTTTTGAAAAAACCATTGTTGTTTTGATGTTTGTATATTAAAATCGCTACGAAAACTAAGGTTTTGGAAGGATTTCGTCTTGCGCGCGCGAATGTCCACTTTATCACATTTTTTGCAAGGGATTCTTGAAGTTTGGTTATGTTAGAACAAGAAATGTCCACTTTAGCTTATTTTTTGCAAGGGAAAGCGGGGGACAACAAAACAACCTGATCTGGTACACATCGTTTGCCTGAGGCTTCCTCACGAAAGTGATGAAAACGTGGCTGCGGCCTAGGCGCGGCGGGGGGGGCGCGCACCAGGGGTCCCAACAATAATTATTCTTAAGAAGAAATAATGTTCAACAACAACAACAGCACATATAGGGTCGGAGGATCGCGCCGCATCGCCGACGCATCGACGAGACGGCTCGATCTGGAGCCCGCCTTTCTCCACGCCGACGCCGCTGTTGCGTCGCCGAAGTCGCCGATGCATCCGCGATGCGGCGCGATCCTTCGAAACCATCTACAATGGGGGCACATACCAAGAAACACCCTGCTTGCCTCCAGGGTGCCCTGGGTTTCTTGGGTTTCGATGGTTTTGCCATGGAAAGCGTGACGCCCCCGCACCAAAAATCCATGGACGTCCTTGGGTTTTGCTGTTCGGTTTCTTGTGGAAGATCTCTTGTGGTCGGGCCCCCTCTACATCGACCCAGTGTGGGAGGCCTCTAAGATGGCAGGGCCCATGTCGATCCGAGCGATCCGCTTCGGCATCGGCGCCGGCCGGCCCGACCCGACTCGACACGGATCTGCTAGCGATCCGATGTGGCCCCATGTGTGCATGGCGCTGTAGTGCGTCCGGGTGCCGCCGGTTCGATTCGATGCCGACTCCGTGCTGGTGCGGTCCGATCCGGTACAAGTGCCGATCCGATTCGACTTCCCGATTCGATGCCGACTGCTCCTAGGACGGAGGACGGGGGAGACCTCGACCTCCTCTCGTCGTGGAGAATTGCGACGGGAGGTTTTCCGCCTCCGAAAGCCCCCTCCGGGCCCCCGAACGAGCGGGGGCCACGAAGGGCAGAGAATGCGGGGCCACAGAAGGCAACGATGGGGCCACTGAGGGTAGCAACTGGGCCACGTAGGACAGTGAGGGGGCCACAAACGGCGACCGCGGGGCCACGAAGGGCATGCACGTGGGGCCACAACGGGCGCGACTCCTGGGTGCTTGGGTGTCGGGAGCGCGGCGCTTGAGCAAATTGCAGGAAATTCCAACGCAAGGGCGCTATTCTTCAGTAAATTGCAAGCAAGTCTCCAGCGAGAGCGCGACCCCAGAGCGCCGGGAGAGCGATTCCTGAGTAAATTGTAAGTAAGTCCCAAGCAAGCGAGAGCGCGATTCTGGAATAAAATGCGAGGAAAGTGTCGGGCGGGAGCGGGGGTCCGAACTAAAGTGTGAGGAAGTCTCAGGCGGGAGCCGTTGTTGTTGTAACCCGGAGGCCAGGGGCGCAGTTTGAGCATCAAGACTTCTATGTAAAAAAAACAGGGTGCGAGCGTCGAGGGGCGCACTTTGATTGGGGAAAAAAGCATGCACAGGTGAGGGGGGATCAGCAATACTTATTCTTCATCAGTGAGAGTTCAACAACAACAACAACAGCAACAGCAACAGCAACAACAACAACACATATAGGGTCGGAGGATCGCGCCGCATCGCCGACGCATCGACGAGACGGCTCGATCTGGAGCCCGCCTTTCTCCACGCCGACGCCGCTGTTGCGTCGCCGAAGTCGCCGATGCATCCGCGATGCGGCGCGATCCTTCGAAACCATCTACAATGGGGGCACATACCAAGAAACACCCTGCTTGCCTCCAGGGTGCCCTGGGTTTCTTGGGTTTCGATGGTTTTGCCATGGAAAGCGTGACGCCCCCGCACCAAAAATCCATGGACGTCCTTGGGTTTTGCTGTTCGGTTTCTTGTGGAAGATCTCTTGTGGTCGGGCCCCCTCTACGTCGACCCAGTGTGGGAGGCCTCTAAGATGGCAGGGCCCATGTCGATCCGAGCGATCCGCTTCGGCATCGGCGCCGGCCGGCCCGACCCGACTCGACACGGATCTGCTAGCGATCCGATGTGGCCCCATGTGTGCATGGCGCTGTTGTGCGTCCGGGTGCCGCCGGTTCGATTCGATGCCGACTCCGTGCTCGTGCGGTCCGATCCGGTACAAGTGCCGATCCGATTCGACTTCCCGATTCGATGCCGACTGCTCCTAGGACGGAGGACGGGGGAGACCCGGACCTCTCGTCGTGGAGAATTGCGACGGGAGGTTTTCCGCCTCCGAAAGCCCCCTCTGGGGCCCAGACCGTCAAAAACGGTTTTCGATGTGATGCCAGTACCAGGGAGTGGTCCAAACATCCAGAGATGCACGTTGTGAAACAACAACGCGACGTCGGAGTTCTGGGAAGGGGAGAAGGTGTGGAGGGTGGGGCGAATGTGGGAGGATGGGTGACTGTGTGGGGGCGAGGGCGACTGTACGACACTTTCATCCCTTCCTCGTCCCGGTGAAGGGCTGGTAGAGAGAGGCGTGGCCCGACTCGCTGGCCGCTCGGCTGGCGTGTGTCCAAGTCGCTTCGGGTGACCCTGTTGTGTCGCTGTCGCAGGACTTCGCCCACGACGGTCGCGTTTCATCTGGGGATCCACCTGCTTGAAGTCTGAGGGCTCAGGATGGCTGAAAGGAGGGGGGGGCCAGGAAGGGATTGTGAATAGAGAGAGAGAAGGAGGGGTGGAATATGGAAGAGGTGGAGCGGGGAACTGCGGGTGTTGGACGACAAGGGATTCGAAGCGGACCTCGCCGCGGCGACTAGAAGCGCCCAGGAGGCGTCAAAAACGGCCCCAAACGGTCAAACGCCCAGAACCCTCGATGATCGAACCTCGAACCTTGAAGTCCTCGAGTGTTCAATCGACTCTCAAGCTTCTCGATCCCCAACCGTACTCCGCTCAAAACCGATTATTGAACCCCTCCCGCTGTCCATTATGACTAGTTTTCGAGCTGCACCCAGACGTGCCGAAGGCCAAAGGAGTCCCGATGCTCGAACCCTGGACGCTCGATCCTGCGATCTTTCTTGGAGGGGCAGGCTCACTCCCAAGCAGGGAGGGAAGCGCCACGAGGTGCCCTGCGGGATCTTCCACGACGACGGGCGCATCGCGGCCATCACAGAGGCCTGGCCACCCTCGTCGCCGCCGACGTCGACGCTGGCGCCGCTGTCGCCGTCGTCGGCGTCGGCGTCGGCGTCTGCGTCGGCGTCTGCGTCGGCGTCGGCATCGTCGACGTCGTCGTCGTCGTCTTGGTGGTGGTCGCCAACGTGGTCGTCGACGTCGACGTCGACGTCGACGTGGTCGTCGTCGTCGTCGTCGTCGTCGTCGTCGTCGTGTTCGTTGACATGGTCGTCGTCGTCGTTGTCGTGGTCGTCGTCGTCGTCGTCGTCGTGGCCGTCGTCGTCGCCATCGTCATCGTAGTCGCCCTCGTGGTCGTCGTCGTCGAATTCGTCGAATTCGTCGTCGTCGTCGTCGTCGTCGTGGTCGTCGTCGTGGAGGTGGTCGTCGTCGTTGTTTTCGTCGTGGTGGTGGCTATCGTCGTGTGGCTGCTGGCCGCCACCTTCGCGTGCCCAGACTGCCGCCTCCGCGCGGGCCCCGCCGCACCTCGACGGGTCGGGGCGCCCGCCGCCTCGACGACGCCGACGCCGACGACGATGACGATGCCGACGCCCGCCAGGGCGCTGACGCCGACGCCTACGACGACGAGCGATCAGCAAGGAGGAGGAGGAGGAGGAGGAGGAGGCTGAAGACGAGGTGGGAGGAGGGAGTGGAGGAGGGGAGTGTGAGAGGGGGGCGGGCAGAGGTGCAGGGAGGACGGGAGAGAATGGCGGGGAGAAGGGACGAGGAGGAGAAGATGGGCAGGACGAGGATTAGGATGAGTCTGAGTCTGAGGAGGAGGAGGAGGAGGAGGAGGAGGAGGCTCGGCTCCTCTGCGCGGCGTGGTCCATTGTGCGCGGCGAGAGTCTCAGGCAGACTTGGTTATTACACATAACCACACTTTGATGGATGCCTCGCAGCCTGCCATGGGCGAGGGAGGGAGAGGGAGGGGGGCGGGGAGACGAAAAGGTAGAGTGCAGAGAAAGGGCCCAGCCAGCTGCCGACTGCGCCCGCGCCGCTGCGGCGGACTCGCCGGAGGCCGCCATGCGGGGCGGGCTGGCCGCTCGCACTGGAGCGATAAATGGAATGACACGTGTGCGTGCACATACGGAAGATACGTATGGAAAACATTGTTTTTTTCTTGCCACGCCCCAGCAACGACGAGGAAGAAATGGGGACGACAGCAGGAGGGGGGAACGACGGGCGAGAGGAGCGAGAGAGGTCGCGGAGCCAGGAGAAGAGGAGAGCGCAACAGCAGAAGCCGCGGAAGAGTGGCGAGGAAGGGGAGGAGAAAACAGGCAAGCAGCGGAGGGGGGCCTGGCAACCTGGAAAAATTCATGATTCTCTCAAGCCTGGGATGGCAGACGCTGCCAGAATCACTGCTTGTCCATCCGAGCTGGG
>CAUYUJ010007680.1:62500-90000 GCA_963575745.1 Prorocentrum cordatum
CCCAGGGGGAGGGGGGAGGGGGAGGGGTAAACCCCTCCCCGAAGGGGAAGAAGGGGGGTTGAGAACAGAGCGGGCTCTCTAAACCACTCACGCCCAAAGGGCTGGTGGGATTATTGTTTGTGTTGTTCAGACCGTTCAACGCGGAGCTGTCGCGCATCGCTTTGGCAGTCCAGGGGATGATACGTTTTTACGGCCAGTTTATCATTCACCATGCGCTTTCTCTCTACCTCGTCGTCTTCCCCTCCCCGCATCAAGTGGTTTCTCTCTTCCTCGTCGTCCTCCCCTCCCCGTTTCAAGTCTTGTGCGACTTAAGAAAAGCTGGTCTCGTGTAATTTTGAGGCTCTCCTGTTTGTTCTGCTGACTCTTGCCTCGTGGCGCTTAGACGAAGCAACTGGACATGACTGGTACACTGGATGGGGCAATACTCGCCCCCCTGAATCTGCGGGGGGGTTGGGGCACGTGTTGTCGGAACGGGTGGAGGGGAGGTCGGAGGAGGAGGAGGAGGAGGAGGAGGAGGAGGTGGAGGGGGGGGGGATGGGCAAGCTCCGTCGAAAGGTTAGGTAGCCGCCCACCCTTCGATTAATATCCCATCCAGAGTACACTAGTGTGTGGAAGACTTGCGGCATTTGCGGTTCGTCTAGGGAACATTCCGTTCCCAGGTCACATTTTTGTTGGCCCGCTTTCGTGCCCCAGATGATGGGCAGAGTTCGTTGATGTTTGTCGATCGCGCTGCAGTAATTCTACCTTTGCGAATATCCCATCACGAGTAATCCAAATCACTATCTCAGTACGACTAAGGCGAATGAGACGAATCGTGTGAATCCGGCTGAGGCGAACACGAACGAGACCATTAACAGTAGGCCCCCTGTGAGTAGAGTCGCATTAGTAGTACAATTAATTGGATCGGCAACGATATCATTAAGCTTGAGAGGTCATATAATTCGACGAATTCGTAGCGTCACGTCAGATACAGGGTCGTCGGGTCTTGCTGCGTAAGCAGAGGCGTCGCGTAGTCGATCGGGGCCGTTTGGTGCTGGTAGAATTGTCACAGCACCAGCCTTGACTGTCTGGGCACTGTTAGAGTTGTGTGTTAAGCCCTTCTTGGATAGGATGTAAAGGAATTGTTCTGTGTGTGTCGCAGGAGAGGGAGCGGAAGCAGGAGGGGGAGGGGGAAGGGGGACGAGGTGTCAGACTGCTGCTCGGCTACGCCCGAGAGGGAGGGGGAGGAGGAAGGAGGAGTACCAGAGTGAGCCCAACATGTTTCAACGACGCTGCAGTATAGCCTCCTGTCCCAAGCCCCCTCCCCATTGCCCCCCCCACGTGTTCTCTATCACGGAGCGTGCTACAGTGTGGACCTATGCCAAGAAACACCTTGCTTGCCTCCAGGGTGCACTGGGTTTCTTGGGTTCAGTCAATATTCATATATGTAGAAAGAGTAACGTTTCCACATCAAAATCAGTGGACGTTCTGGGGTCTCAGGGTTGGGCTTCTGGTGGAAGGTTTCTTGTGGTCGGGCCGCTACTGAATATTGAGTTCTAGGCAGTGCCCAGCCACGGCCCCGCTGGGAACATTACCGCCCTCCGCCCGCGAGGCTGTCTGCACGTGCGTTTGAGGCATATGGCTCATGTGGCCGCAGTATGCTGCGAAGTCTGGCGCGCGAGCCCCATTTTGAAATCATTCGCCAGGCGTGTGGTCTTGTCCGTCGCGCGTGCTCGGGATAGCCCCCTCTGTGGTGCAGCATCTTCCTCCTCCTGTCTTCCATCGTCGCCGTCCAAAGGAGGGAGAGCCCCATTTTGACAAGGGGCAGCTCTCAGCCCGTGCAGCCACTGCGCCAGTCCACGTGCTTTGTGGTGATGTTTGAGGGAGACCTGCGGCGAGAGCCCGGGTCCGTGTAGGCGCCGCGGGTCGTCCGCGTGTGGCCCCCGGGCTTGGCTTTCGAGAGCGGTTGCGCGCTGCGCCCAGGCTCGGGCCTCCTCCTGAGCACCATACCGCTTCCAGTGGCGAAGATCCGTCGGACACGCTTCAGACAAGTGTGCGCTGCGCCACGGCGAGGGGCCCATGCCGGCCTCGGGGAGTCCCCGTTCTGAAGACGACCCGCCCTCCATCCTGGTGGAAGCTGCCGGCAAGCCTGAAGCTCCCGAGAGCTGCCAGGTGGCTTTCGGGGGCTTCAAGCTTTCATGTCCGAAACTGTCAGGAAGGATCGGGCGAAATTCTCGGCCTGCGCCGACGACGCTGCGGGTGGTGCGACAGGGTGGAGCTCTTCTTCTTCTTCATAGGAGGAGGCGGAGGAGGAGGAGGATGAGGAGGAGGAGGAGGAGGAGGAGGATGAGGAGGAGGAGGAGGGGGGAAACTGAGTGGGAGGAGGAGCGAGGAGGATGGAGGAGGAAGAGGGGGAGAACCATGAGGTCGGGTGGCGCTGCGCTCTGGCCCGCGCGGCCTCCTCCTCCTCCTCCTCCTCCTCCTCCTCCTCCTCCTGGCGGCCGGGGAGGACGCCGCCACGATCCGCAAGGCGATGGTCCAGGCCGCCGCCGTCGGTGACGTCGCCGTCGTCGTCGCCGCCGCCGGCGCCGTCGACATCGATGTTTGAAGGGTTCACGACGTCTTCGTCTCGGAGCTTCCTCCCTCAGAGAGTCCTCCTTCTCCCTCCAACATCCCTCTCTTCCCTCCTCCTGCTCCCCTGCACCCCCCTTCCCCCCGTCTTCCTCCGAGCCTCCTTCTCACTCGTCGTCGTCGCCGCGTCGCTTCTCGAGGTTCTCGTGGCCACGGTTGAACGCGTCTCAAAATGCTGGAGCGGTTCGGGATTGGCGCTGGGAGGGGTCTGAGGATTGGTTAGATCGCAACATCGTTATCGTCGCCGTCGCCGTCGCCTTCGGCAGCGGGTCGAGGACAGGTTTTTTGGGGACCTCTTGGGCCCGCGGTGCCCCTTCGCTGGATCTCGGGCTGGGCCCGGCCCCGAGATCTCCGTAACTGGGCGCTGTCGGAAGAGGGTCTTGGGGGCCCTCAGACGCTGCGGTCACCACACCGTGTGGGCAGTCAGTGGGATTCGGACGTTTTCGTGGGCTCCCGGCAGTTTTCGAGCCTCGGGATGCGTCCCCAGCAGTTGCGCCTCGCCGTGGGCGGCCTTGGAGTGCTTGGATCGTCCCAAGCGGCCCCACAGGGGCCCCACAGACCCGAGCTATGATCGAGGAACCAACGATTGGGAGGAGGAGGAGGAGGAGGGTGAAGAGGAGGAGGGGGAGGAGCGAGGAGCGAGGAGCGAGGGACGAGGAGGAGGAGGAGGAGGAGGAGGAGGAGGAGGAGTCGAGCAGGAGGAGTCGAGGATGATGCTGCTGATGATGATGATGATGCTGATGATGCTGCCGATGATGATGCTGATGATGATGATGATGATGATGATCATGATGATGATGATGATGATGACGATGATGACGATGATGATGATGATGATGACGATGATGATGATGATGATGATGAGGATGATGATGCTGATGCTGATGATGATGCTGATGATGATGCTGGTGATGATGATGATGATGATGGTGATGATGCTGATGATGATGATGATGGTGGTGGTGGTGATGATGCTGATTTCGACGATGATGTTGATGCTGCTGCTGATGATGGCGATTATGCTGATGATGATGATGATGATGCTGATGATTCTGCTGATGATGCTGATGATGCTGATGCTGATTATGATGATGATGACGATGCTGATGATGATGATGATGATGATGATGATGATGCTGAAGATGATGATGATGATGCTGATGATGATGACGATGATGATGATGATGATGATGATGATGATACTGATTTCGACGATGATGTTGATGCTGCTGCTGATGATGACGATTATGCTGATGATGCTGGTGATAATGCTGATGATGATTATGATGATGACGATGATGATGATGTTGATGATGATGTTGATGAGGATGATGATACTGCTGCTGCTGCTGATGATTATGATGGTAATGATGCTGCTGATGATGATTATGATGATGCTGCTGATGATGATGCTGATGATGATGCTGATGATGATGATGATGATGGTGATGATGAGGATGATGATGCTGATGATGATGATGATGATGATGATGATGATGATGATGATGATGATGATGGCGATGGCGATGATGAGGATGATGATGATGATGATGATGATGATGATGATGATGATGATACTGATACTGATACTGATACTGATACTGATATGGAGGAGGAGGAGGAGGAGGAGGAGGAGGAGTCGAGGGGTCGAGGAGTCGAGGAGTCGAGGAGAAGGAGGAGGAGGAAAAGGAGGAGGATAACCCAACATTGGGAGCAGGGTCGGTGTGGGGAGTGAGTGGGGATGCGGGGTGGCCACACGGTTTTGGGACTGGTGGTTCTCCGAGGGGGTCTCGGGCGATTTCGGCCTGCAGTCTGAGGCGGGAAGTTATACATGACCACCGCCTGGAGGACCAATTTTTGGGGACCTCGGCGGGCGGTCGATATGGACATATTCGAAAGAGCGTGTTCTACCGTTGCTGGCAGAAAACCGGGGGGGGTCACTGGGGGTTTCCAGCCCGTCCCTCTCCCTCTCGAAAACCGGGCGGGGTCACTGGGGGTTCAACCACCCCCCTCCCCCCCCCGCCCATCACGAAAAGGGGGTGGTCACTACCAGTTCGAACCCCTTTACCCCCCCGTCCTTGAAAACCGGGCGGGGTTACTGCCAGTTCGACTCCCCCTCCTCTCCCACTCCGGATGGGGGACTGTTGGGAACAGTGGTTGGGAGGGTGGTGGGGATGGTGGTGGGGAGTGGGAACAGTGGGGAGAGTGGGACCGTGGTGGGGACAGTGGTGGGAACGGTGGGGGCAATGCGACAGTGGTGGGGGCACTGGCGGGGACAGTGGGGACAGTGGTGGGGACTGTGGACGGTGGTGGTGGGGACAGTGGTGAGGGGACACTGGGACAGTGGTGGGGACAGTGGGACAGTGGTGGGGACGGTGGTGGGGACAGGGGTGAGGGCGGTGGTGAGGACGGTGGTCAGGACGGTGGTAGGACAGTGGGGACAGTGGGGAGAGTGGTGGGGACAGTGGGACAGTGGTGGGAACAGTGGGGCAGCACAGTGGGACAGCGGTGGGGATAGTTAGTGGGGACAGTGGGACAGTGGTGAGGACAGTGGGGAGAGTGGGACAGTGGAGTGGACAGTGGGGCCAGTGGTGGGGACAGTGGCGGGGACAGTGGGGACAGTGCGACGGTGGGGACATTGGTGGGGACAGAGGGGACAGTGGTGGGGACAATGGGACAGTGGTGGGGACGGTGGTGGTGGGGACAGTGCTGAGGGCTTGTGAGGGCGGTGGTGAGGACGGTGGTGGGGACCCGGGAGACTTTTGCCGGCGGCGATGGGGGGGTGAGGGTGGGGGGGGGGGTGCTCGAACCAGTAGTGACCCCCCCTCCTGTTTTCTGGCGGGGGGGGGTGGAGGGAGGTTCGAACCGGTAGTGACCCCCCCCCCGGTTTTCCGGAAAAGGGGGGGGAGGGGTTAGGGGGTTTATCACCGACCGTGCCGTGCATGGGGTTTGATCACCGTGCTGTATTGGCGAGCGTGGTGATCGGCAGCAGCGGCAGAAAGGGTTCAGGCATTCGTCGTAGAAATGACAAGCGGTGGAAACCACACTTCGACCTAGAAGGGCGCGACTGTGGATATGAAGACGCCGTCCGGGAGCACCTGGACACTTGCCCCACCATGTGCGATCGCCGCGCGGATTCGCCACGGGTCGGCATGGGGGTGAGGCGGGGGCTGCGGCGCAACCCGCCAAATCGTCGCAACTCACAATGAGCCTGGGCCGTTGGCGAAGTGCAACGGCTTCAACGCTGGGCGCGCCCGTAGGCCACCCGATGAGCACGCCGAGCGTCAACGCGGGCACTCGCGCCCGTCACCACCGAACATTTGCTGACAACTCGCGCCCGTCACCAACAAACGCGGCTGATGCCATGCTGCACGGTTGCGCTGGCGGCAGGCGCGGCGTCAATGCGAGAGCCGCATTTTGAGAACCGCCCGCCCTCCATCTCTGAAGCCAGTTTAAACATTACGGCGGATGTGCGCGGCGTTGGGTCGAGGGTTAGACGTGGAAAGCGATTGGCCCTCCCTCCGCGAAGGTGCTGCAAGTTTCAACCCTCATGAGCACCTGCGAGGCTGAAGAAGTCTCAGGCGCAGCATCGGGCCCGCCCAAGCCGACACGTGTGGAAATGCGACAGGAAGGAGTTACTTCCAGGAGACGGGATCGGGAGTGATTGGCAGCGTTCGCCAGCGCTCGGAGGCGGAGGAGGGGGATGATTCTGATGATGATGATGATGAAGATGATGATGATGATGATGATGATGATGATGGTAATGCTGATGCTGATGCTGATGATGATGGTGGTGATGCTGATGCTGATGCTGATGGTGGTGATGACGAGGATGAGGATGAGGATGAGGATGAGGATGATGCTGATGCTGATGATGAGGATGAGGATGAGGACGAGGATGAAGATGAGGATGAGGATGAGGATGAGGATGATGATGATGGTGATGATGCTGATGCTGATGATGATGGTGATGTTGATGCTGGTGCTGATGATGATGGTGGTGATGCTGATGCTGATGATGATGGTGGTGATGCTGATGCTGATGATGAGGATGATGATGATGATGATGGTGATGATGATGATGATGATGATGAGGATGAGGATGATGATGAGGATGAGGATGAGGATGAGGATGAGGATGATGATGATGATGATGATGATGATGATGATGATGATGATGATGATGATGATGATGATGATGATGATGATGTTGTGGAGGAGGAGGAGGAGGAGGAGGAGGAGGAGGAGGATTTGGAGGAGGAGGAGGAGGCGGATGAGGAGGACGAGGACGACGGCGACGAGGAGGAGGAATGTGGAGGGGCGTGGAGGAGCTGGAGCCCCTCCCCTGACACTCCCTCCTCCCAGGCGGGAGAGCTCCACAAGGCCAACGGGCTCCAGGAGGGCCCCCCCTGTGCCGGGCGCGCCGCGGCCCGTCCCCCCCCCGCGCCTTCGGTTGCCCACGACGAGGACGGCGATTGCGACGACGTTCGAAAAGTGAAAATCGAAGCTCGTAGGGGGTCGACGTGTGCACCACGTCGTTGAGTCGTTGAGTGTGCACCACGTCGTTGAGTCGACCACGTCGTTGAGTCGTGGAGCCAACGAACTCGGTGTACAGTCGCTCCAGCGTTCCACATCTCGAGGAGCTCCGTCTGGCTCGAGGGGGGCCCGCATGAAGGTGGTGTCGAGAGGTCCCGTTCTGCTGCGTCGTGACGTTTTCGAGAAGTTGCATGTCGGGGGTGGGTCGCCTCTGGAGAAGGCCTCATACTTGCCGGTGTCTTTGCCTGACGTCGATCGGCTCTCGTGTTGCATCGATCGATCCGATTTTCCACGCCATGTGCTGAGGGTCTTTTCCCAGCTCCATGGAGTGGGCTCCATTTGGTCGGCTCGATCGTCGGAGAGCCCCAACTGCACACCGGCACCGATCCCAGCCTTGACCGATCCTGGACGCATCGCAGGGCATGGCGTCCTTGCCGGGCCAGGCGGTTGTAGCGCGGCCCTGGGCCCAGGATGGGCCTGGCCAGGATGGTATGTGTGCACAGCTCGCACTCTCCTCTGCGGAACGAGCCCCGCTTGGTCTATCCGACCGCGTAGGCTTCAGTCGGGCACGTTCCTCCACAGGAGAAGTAGTTAGTCAAAGATAGTCAACAAAACAATCTGGGGACGATCTTGTGATCATTGGTGATCATGTTTGAGTTTTTTTTGGTGGGGGGGCGATGTTTAATTCTTCACCCAAAGTCTGCCTGTATGAGGGCATGCCCGACCTGGGCGTAGGCGACCCGATCTCGACTTGCGGCTCGAAGGGCGGGCCCAGGCTGTGCCCGTGGAGCGCGGAGGGGGGTGGCCGTGCTTCGAGTGCGGCCCCCGCCCCTCGGCGGGCCAAGCCGTGCACTCGGGCTGCCCGCGTCCCGTCGGAGAAGGGTCGCGCTGGAGTGCGCCGGAGCTCAGGATCTCAAGCAGTGGCGAAGCGTCCTGGCTTCCCTAGGGTTGAGCCCACACAGAAATCTTCTCAGAGCATGTTGTGGTCTGCGCGAGATGCTCTCAGGGCATATCTGGCCGAGGCTGTCTGGATTTAGCCCATCGGGATTCTGTTCCACGAGCATTGTTTTTGCTAGTATAACTTTTTTGGGATCTACGAGAATTTCGTGGTAGGCCTAGAGGAATGCCGGGACGGTCGGTCCCTGCTCAAGTGTCGTTTGACCGCTCCCTATCCCCATTTCCATCCTCATCCCGAGCCCCACCATCCCACCAGGGGACCTGCTCTTCGAACCCTGGATGCAGCAGCCTATATCCCTGTCTAGGGTCCTAAGTCGACCAGTGGGGCCAGGCCACGCCAAAGGAGACATGGATCGGTTAAAAGATGCTCAGGAACTCTGGTCAGCCGACGCTGGTTGACGCCCAGTGGTCGTGGGATGTTTGCAGCTGGAGTTCTCGTCAAATTTCAGACTGGTTCTCGTCGTTTTCCTGATGGCCCGTCAGGACAGCCCGAGTCTTACGTCTCCCCGGTCCTGAGGAGAAGTCTGGCCTGCCAAGTCAGGAGCAACGTTCGGGGGCAGGTTTTCCGACGTGCTTGTTTGTTCTCGGCGCTTTCTGACTTCGGGGTGCCTTCCAGCGGCTGCGCCTCGCCGAGGGCGTTCCCGGGGTGTCAGGATCGTGCCGAGGGGCCGCCGGAGAACCGAGCTATTACCCGAAGCCAGACGAGTATCATTGTGCGGGGATAGGCTTAAGTCGGTCCTGTCCCTCTACAGGACGGATAGTTTGGGACGGTCCTGCCCTAATAGTAAAACACTAGTTTTGGGACGGGGTATTGTTTGCTTAGTTTTTTCGCACATATATATATATTGTCGTGCAAAATCCCCCTGTAGGAGGACAGGTCCGACTTAAGGATAGGCTCAGGTGGGCGGCGCAAAGAAAAGGGGTTGTCTGCGCCGACATTGGCGCTCAAGCTGCCCGCGTAAGCTCGCGCTCAGGCGTCTCGTGTCCAATATAGCGTGCCGCGCCGGCGGCTCGCGTAAGCCGCCGCGTAAGGTCGCTATGCCACCTCGCGTAAGACCCGTTTTTGATCGTCGCTCGCGTGTGTGCTCCACGTTGACAGTCGATATTTTTGGATTTCCAGGTTCCAATCTACTTGAAGCGCCGTCCCACTTCAATGATCGAGTGGCTTTCCCTCTTCCGTCCTCTTCAGGGGGCGGGCGGAGGCCCAATCTACTTCCAACGCCTTCCTGCTTCATGTCTCTTCCTACCGCTTCCGACCGATGGGTATCGATGCCCAATCGCCCGCTGATCGCCGGTGGGGTCCGGATGCCCCGCCCCGCCCAGGAAGGTGCGGACCACCCCCCAATGATCAGGCGATCGCAAACATGGTTTCAGGGGGCGTGGATCAGAGACGGGTCCCGTTTCCATGAGGAATCGCGGATTTCCGCCGCCGAGCGAGGCGGCACCGGCCGCACTTTGGGGAGGGCTCCTCCCCCGATCCATGGATTTGGCGACCGCGCGCCAAATCCATGGATCTCACCGAGTGCGTTCCAGTACTCGCGAAGTGCCTACTCGCAAGCGTTCGAAACACACCTGTCCGCTTTGATGCAATCCATCGTAGATCCCCCGCGGGGAATCCAGGCCATTTGCGAGCAGTTACTTTGCGAGTAATGGAACGCGCTCGTCGAGGATCGCCAATGCAGGCCTGCGCGCCCCCGGCAGGAGCCCGTCGCCCCCCCCGCCCGCAGGAGGTGCACCAGATGGTGCGCTGGATCAACACCAAGGAGGACCACGCTTGGCGCCCAGACGCCGCCTGGGGCCTCGGGGCCCTGCTGAGCCATCTCCCCTCCCCCTTTGCCCTCCCTGCCTCCCTGCCTGCTTCCTTGCCCCACCCTCACTATTATTCCTCGTTCTCCCCCTTCTCCTCCTCCTCCTTCTCGTCCCCCCCCTCAACCTCCCTCCACCAGCCTTCCTCCGAGTCCATGTTCTGTGGGCGCTGCTGCTGCGCTCTCCTGCTGCTGCCGCCGCCAGCTTCCGCTGGCGTCATGCTCGAGCTTTCCTCAGCGGCCGAATGCCCGGCGCTACCTGGCAGCATGAAGTGTAGGCAGAGGGCCTGCGTCCAGTGGCGTCGAGGCGAATCATGGCAGGCTCGCGTGCTGCTGATGCGATGCGGCGCCGACCAGTACGAGAGCGAGATTGGCATGCGTCCGACAGCGAACCAGGTTTTGGCGAATCAGGTCTGGTACGAAGTGACCCCCAACCTCGACGTGTACCCCCACTTGCTGTGTTGCCCTCCATTGAGCGGGATCGTGCTGATGGACACAACTCGGGGCTGCCGCTGCGAGAGTCGAGGAGTGGAACACAGTGGACGGCTCGGAGTGCCTCGTACGGCGAGCTTTGGGAGCCGACAGCGCTCGAGTTCGCCGAGGCGTTGAGCAGCTTCGTGGGGGCTCTGACGGACAGCCCAGCCAGCGGGACAGCACCAGCAATGCCAGCGCCAGCTCGCCGCCTCCGCGGTAGGCAGGCCTCCGCCGGCGACGCCCCCCCCCGGTGCTGGCAGCAGCAGCAGTGATTGAGATCGAGGTAGGCAAGGGCGCGCTCACGTCCGTGGCTCCGCTCGACTGCATCGTGGTCAGAGCTACGGATACGACGCCCGTCAAGCAGCCGCTGGTTTTTGGTATGGTGGATGTGTAGTCGGTCCTCGGCGTCTTCGCGCTCGCGAGAGTTGACTTTTCTCATTTCATATTGCATGCCGCAGACACTGCCAACCCAGGTGGCGATGGTGAATCGGATGTCCGTGTGCTCTCGGTAGTGACAGGGCTCGACGGTATTCGCCATCGTAGCTGTCGTGAGTCAGCGCGGACGTTCTCAGTCTCTTCCTGGGTTGGCTAGCCGGCCTTCGGCCAGCGGACGACAGTCTGATGTTTAAGTTTCCTTGCCCAGCAAGACCAGCCACCCCTGGGCCAGGCACGCAAAGTGGGTTCGCCAACGCGGCTTGCAACCGCATGATGAAGGTGTTAAAATCATGATCTCGTCATGCGAGTCTGGGGGGGCGCCGTGTGTAATGACCAGCTCGCCGTGGCAGAGTTCGCCTGCGTGGGGCTGTTCTTCAGGAAGGCTCAGATGGCGGAGTGGCGCCACAGGCATCGAAGCTTGGGGCGCCAATCCGACAAGGTGACGGAGGGCCCTTTCCTCTACGTGGGCGTCGGCGAGACGCGCGGCTTGCTGACTCCGACCAGCTGGTCTTGGCCGCTGACTATTCGGGTGCCGGTGACAACTGCGACTTCGGAGGCTCTGCCGTTGTCGAACGCAGCGTCCCACCCAAGCTTGCTGAGAGTTTCAGTGCTCGGAGAAGTGGCGCTTCCGCCGTGTTTGAGGCTTTGAGGCTATCGCCGCTTGTCAGCTGGCTTCGGGGCTTGACGTCCCTGCTGCGACCGCCGAGCGCCGCTGCCCTCGGCGCGGCAGCTCTTCCGTCCAGCCAGTCCCGAGCGAGTTGATCGCCAACGAGCAAGACGGGCAGCTCCTCTTTGGAGGACGTTTCAACCGACCAGACGGTATCATGGCGCTCGATAGGTGCGCTGCCCTTGTCGGTGTCAGACATCGTCTACGTCGGGTCAACTCGCATCGTCGTCGCCATCTTATGCCCATCGATTGTTCGGTTTTGGCATCGGCTATGAGGAAGGGAAGGCCATCAGCTATTCGCGTCAATCATGTACTTCAAAGATTAATGCCCTCGGCATCATCACCAACTCTCTCTTCGTTCCCAGGTGGATTCCGTCGGAGCATAACCCGTCGGATCGTCCGTCTCGCATGGCCTCTGGCTCAGTTCGTGACCCTCGGGGCGATCCCAGATTTGTCGCGGCGACCAGGGCCCGCAGCTCGTGCCTTGTTAGCGACCGACTCGGGGCCGAGATCGATGCCCTTGCCTGCTGCCGGGCGCCGCTCGTCGGCGGCCGCCTCCGCCTCGGGGGCGAGCCTCAGGGCGACCCCGTAGTCGGAGGAGCGGGCGACGCCGCCTCTGGCCTCTGGTCGGTCGGCGATGCAGGGGGCGAAGACGCTGAAGAGACCAGCTCAAGTGATTCTTCCAGTGCCCGCGGCGAGTCGAAGGGCCCCGTCGACCAACCACCTCGGAGGGCCGCTCCGAGCCAGGATTTGCGGATGGCGAGAGGACGGCATCGCGCGGCGCTGCGCGCGGAGGCGAAGCAGGGCGCCGCGGGGCGGGTCCTCGCTCATGCCCAGCGCCGGAAGATCTCGGGCGCCAGTCGCGGAAGCTCCGAGCGAGAGTGGGGGGGGGGGCTGCAGACCTGCCGCGCGAACCAGCTGCCCCGGACCACCGCGGCGCCGCGGACGCGGCCATCAAGCGCTGCCTCGACGGCTTCTTCCTGGGCGGGTACAACCGCGAGAGGGGGGGGCGGGGGGGGGGGCGTCGCCGCGGCCCGGGACCCTAGCCCGGCCTTGCCGCTGGGCGACTCCCGCTCGATGCCGCGGACATGCGCTGTTCAGACGGCCGTCGCCGGGTCGGGCTCGGCCACCCCTGCCCAGGCCCGCCTTCTTCGCGGCGGTGGGCCTCGCGGGGGCGACCGGCCGTCTGGGGCTGGCCCTGGCCCTGGCGCTGAGCTGGGACAGTTGCTTATGGCTTCCGAGCGACTCGGTTCGCTTGGCGGGGGCCTGTCTTGCCCTTCCGACGGGCGCGCCCAGGTGCCGGGGGCCGACGATGTGCCCCGGCGAGCAGGGGGCGCGAAGTAAGACCGGCAACTTCGACGAGGGGGTGCTTTTTCCGGATCGGCAGGAGAGTGTCTGGATCGTCTTCGCGCTGCGCGGGCGCCAGCCGAGCGGCGTTGGACTTCGACGCGGGCCAGTTCCAGAGGGCGTTCAAGCAGATATTCCCAGGGGTCCCTCATGTTCGTTTTTTGAACCTGGATCACCATGTCCATGTTGGGGAGATTTTGCACCTGGAATTACATTGTTAGGTGAGCGCAACTAACTTCACACAAAAAAGGAAAATAACAACCAAACAAAAACAACAAAACACATACGCACATACATCGATGTTAAAACATGCGCATGCGCACGTCACGTTGTGCACAGATCTCACACCAACGGTCGAAACACCACTGAATTTACGAACATGATCCACGATTTGCATTCAGGCACATCCCGCTAGAGACCTCCTCTTAATTACTGTTGTAGGGGTCCCAATGTAGATGTATCAATATCATGCCTCGTCGCGTTATGCTAGAGACATCCTCTCAAGTAGTATTGTGCGGTTCCAATTTCATGCCGGAGACGTCCTCTCAGTTATCGTTGCGGGAGTCCTCGGCCCCAAGGTCATTGATCTAGCGGTCCCAGGTGAATGCTTGAGGCTATGTTTGGCGGAGGGGGAGGAGGGGGGGCGGGTGGGCATCTGAAGCAACGCACCTTCGACGATTGTAGCGTCATCCGTGCATAGTTGTTTGGCTTAAAGGGGCGTGCGCGCATTCTTCTTGCAATGTCAGACTCAGATGATGGTGAGAATGCAACTGTTACGTCAGCGCTTAAGTCCGTCCTGCCCCCCTTCGCAACAACAACAGGTTTCGTTCAATATGGTGATCAGATGAAGCAGGGGCCGCTCGAGGTGACGCTGATCGAGAAGCAAATGGGTCTGATCGTAGCTACGGTCGCGTTCCTGCAAGCTCGTGGGTGAGACAGGCTCACGCAGGGCGCGGCAAAGGGGGCAATCATTGGCGTGTACAAGCAAAACACTGGGACCTGCAACGAGACTACAAGGCTGCTTCATGCCAGCTGGCCAAACGATTGCGCACCATGATCTGCCACTACAACAGGGCATGCGGCCAGGTTTCTATTCCGTCGTGGGCGGTGAAGATCAGCGACCTCGTCCAACCTGAGAGCGAGGCCGACGACGCCGTTCGCAAGAGGCCAGCTAGCGCTAGCGCGGCTGCGGCTCCACCCATGAAAAGACCCAGCGGGTGCACGTCCAAGAAGCCTGCTGCAGCGGAAGAGTTGGGCGGCCCATCCAACGACGAGGACGACTGCGAAGATGAAGGCGCAGAGGAGGAAGAGCACGAAGAGGACCTTGAGGAAGAAGACCCCGAGGAAGAGGGAGCCGGACAGCCCGATGGTGCAGAGGGCGCCGAGGTCAAGAAGCGTCCAGCTGCGACTCATGCTGCAGCTTCCAAGAGGCCTTCAGGCACCGAGACGTTCTACGACCTGAGCATGCCGAAGTCCTTCGTCTTCGACAAGTACCGCCAGGAGGTCCAAAGCTCAGAAGCAGAACCGGCTGACGACCTACCAGCTGCAGCGTCGTCGGCGGCGCCAGCGGGCCCACCGCCGCTTGAGGGAGGTGCCAGAGGAGAAGAGCAGCCCGAGACGGGATTCGAGAGAGGGCAGGGCGCTTGGTTTCGCTTCCCAGGCCAACCGAAGGAGTTCACGACGGTCGCGGTGCCCACCGCCAACGACAGGGTGGTTGGCAACTTCAGCGGCGGCCGATCCTTTATCATCCAAGACTTCTTCCACGAGGCCTTAGCTTACGTCCAGGCCAGCCCTGGTCGCGGGCCGAGGGCCCCTCGCGGATCGGTGACGTGCTTCGAGGGCGTGTGGGGCAAAGAGAACATCGTCGTGAAGCGGAAGAAGGACCGCGCCAATAGCGTGAACAACACAGGGCTCTTGATCTACATCGCCGTGAACGGCAAACAGAGGTTTGCCGTGCCAGTTCTTCGAGGGGGCATGGAGGAGACGCGTGTGAAAGTTGTAACTGACATCGCTAAGAAACTGTGCAGTACCAAATTCAATGACCTGGATGCCATGGAAGCCTTCGGCGCAAAGGAGGCCGAGAAATTTCAAATCGGTTGAGTGATATTCCTGCTTCAGTTGAGCTTTACACTGCAGAGTGCACAGGGTGTCTCAGTTTCGCCGCGCATGCCCATCCATATTTTCTCGGGCATGTCAGTCTGTCTTCAGCCTTGCGACTGCGTGCGTTCACTTCGAACTGCCTTTCAGCAGCAGTTGGCCACAAGTTAAGCATGTGCCCAGTGACATCGCATCCAGTCACACCGCGCCCACCAGCATCGAAGAGGGGTTGCAAGGGAGGGGGGGGGGGGGGGGGGGGGGGGGGAGCAGAGAGATGGCGGAAGAGAGCGGGGGAGCATGCCTGAAACGTCGGATACAAGGGCCTTCTGAACATGTCGGATGCTCTTCCAGGGACCTCCTGAATTCTCAGATTGGCCATCCTGCTACCCACGTCTCCCCCTGGCCCCTCTCGATCGCCGTCCTTCCTGCACCTCCGACTGCAGTCTTGAGAGCGCGCTGGAGAGGGCGGCAGGCGACGACACTCGCGACAAGGACGGTGGTGACCATGTTCAGATGGAAAGAAGAGCACGATGGTAGGAGCGAGGGGGATCAGGAAAGGAAGGAGGAACAAGAGGAAGCGGATGAGGACAGCGAGGAGGGAAGGTGGGAGGGGAGGGATAAGACAGAGGAGGATGAGGAAGAGCCAGAGCAGCAGCGGCAGCAGCAGCATGAGCAAACGAGGCAACCTTGTAAGCAACATCGAGATCCTTTGAAGTGCTTGCGTTCGGGGCTCTCGCAGAAATCAAGCAATGCGAGTGAAAGCGCCCAGGCCCTCTCACCCAATCGAAAAATGCAAAGAGAGGCGAAACGATTATAGGGGGTCGCTTACTGAACAGAGCAGCTGAGGTAGCAATCAAGTTTCAATGCCCGCCGCGTTTGGCTCGCGCGTTGACCCCGTCTCATCTCGCGTGCTTCGCCCGAAGAATTCCAGATTCAGTATGCCGAAATCTGACAAGGGTGGGATTGCGCAGACTTTGGGACTGTCCTTGAGAGTGCCCTCCTCCTCCTCCTCCTCCTCCCCCTCCTCCCCCTCCTCCTCCTCCTTTGTGCTGCTGACCCCTTCCCTTCCGAAATGCCGCCGCGTTGCTTTCGTCGGCGGCGTGGTCCTGGTGCTGCCCGAACGGTCGCATGCTAGCTTGAAACTGCGTTTCCAATTTCGGTCTACGCCCTCTTTTCGCAACCATGTTGGCTCAAACCCAGCCTAGTGCCAAGCCAAACAACCGGCGCTCGATTGTTGTCGAGCAATCCTCGCCATGGGCGCTCGTCGCTTCGTGCCTTTCAGCGGCGTGGGCCGTCGGCTTGGAGCATCGGGCCTCGTGGAGGTCGCGTTTCACCAGGCGCCCATCATCGAGATCGAAGGCGACTCCAACGCGGAGCAGCAGCAGCAGCCAGCGCCAACGCCAGGCGGCGCCAGCGGTCAGGCGGCGCCAGCGGCGCCAGCAGAGCCCGCGCCCTCCGCCGCGACTTCAGCGACTCTTCCACCGCAACTGCCGATGCCGCCACCGGGCGGCGCCGACTTCGGGGCCGCCGCCATCGCACTCGCGGATTCTGTCTCGGAGCCCGTGAACCCGCAGCCCATCCCGCAGCCGAGGGACCTTGGACAGCAGCCAGGCGCCGCCAGCCAACAGCGCATGGAGGTCAGCGAGCTCGATCGTCAGCACGGCAGCGACCAAGGCCAAGAGCACGCCGCCTTCCCATCTAGTACGACGGGCATGGAGCCGAGCACCCTGGAGAAAATCGAAGAGGAGCTGCAGGAAGAAGCCGCAGAGGCTGGGGAGGTCAAGCAAGAGACGGATCAGCGGGTTCGGACCTACGAGCACGCATCCGTGCATGGAGTTGTGGCGAAGACCCCCGAGTACTCAGCTTTCGACAGGTGGCTCAGAAAGAAGATCAACGCCAAGGAGCTCGAGAAGTACCAGAAGATGGACCCAGGCGAGAAGAAGGAGCGCCGCAACAAGTGGGCAGGAACTAAGGCAAAGGTGCTCAGGGAGAAGATCACGCAGACAGACATCACCAGACGCATCGACTGGAGCAAGACGCACTACCGCTCGCTGAAGCAGATCATCGCCAAGGAGCACGACGAGACAGCGGGGGTCAACATCGCCAAGCACTGCGTCAAGCTCGGGCATCCTTTCATCAAGTACGACAGTGTCGGGGAGGCATGGAGGTTCGCTCACTCGGAGGAGGGCTTCACCGAGATTCTGGAGAAGGCGCGGGGCATCAAGCAGGAACTGGGCAAGGATGACGATGACGACGATGCCCCCAGGAAGCCTGTGAGACCAAATATGAAGAGGAAGCAGCCTGCGGCTGACGCGGGCCCCGTCGATGATCTCGAGCCAGCCACGCCAGACAAGAAGATGGTCAACAAGTCGGAGAGGGGCCTCATGGATATCCTCGCCAGCTGGCGCAACAGCATTGGGGGCTCCGACGAGATCATGAAGGCGGCCACCGAGAGGCATCCGATCTGGAAGGACTGGTTCCACGAGGATTCACCAATGGCAGTTCAGTTGAAAAGCGACGTGGGGAAAGCCAAGGCAGCGTGCCCATCGATACAGAACACAGTTCTGATCAGCAACAACATTATCAACACCAAGAGGGGCCTTGGAGACTCGGAGTTCGTGAAGCAGGTCAGCAATTGCGTCGCCATCCTGAAGCCGCCGCCCGATCAGGTGAACGCCAGGTGCCAGAGGATCACGAAGATGCATTCGGAGTACTCGGCCACTTCTGCTTGAGCCATACAGCTTTGTGCCGTGGGGCCTGCCATCGCAGGTGTATCATTTTTTTGCAGCGGTTGCCAGAATTTTAGGATCTAGACCGGTTTTCCCAGGGCCTCGGGCGATTTCGGACCGATGAGCTTGGCGATGACTTCGCGCCGATGAGGTTTGCGATGACTTTGCGATGAGGTAGGCAGAATCCTTGATACGTTCCTCAAAAACGACCGGTGAGTCATGCGATGAGGTGTCACATGTTAGCGATGATTTTTTCGATGAGGTTGCGATGACTTTTGACAAGGTCCAAATCAGCTCTGCATCGGATGCAGTTTCTCATGGCCCGACGTACTTTCGCTGGTTTGGAACGCTACAACGCTGCAGGAGCAGCGCGGGGGGAAGCAACCAGCCTGCAAAACAAGAAACAGATCCTCACACTCCCCCTCCCCCCATTGTCGTCCATGTTCATGCTTCCTTTCCCACTCTCGCGTCTCGCTCTCTCCCAACATCTTAGCGCGCTGGAATCGCGCGTGTATGCAGCGGCTGACCCGAGAGAAGTTGATGCCCACCCTTCTTTATTTTGCAATGCTCGGGAGGGAAGGCCCTTCGAAAACGCCTCAGGGGCTGCGACCTCGAGGATTGGACTGCGAGTGGGGCGGAGGATGAGATATAGAGAGCCGCCCCCAATTGAGAATGTCTTGCCAATCCATGGTCCCAGGGCACCTTGGTCTCCGTAGCCATCTGGCTCAAGATTTTCGGGCCGCTGAGGAACGAAGCGCTCGCTGGGATGCCGCTATCTGGATGCATTCCTGTTGGCTGGGGTTGCCTCCTGTTTGAGCTGATGGCGATCGCGCGCGACCGGCCTCGCCGGCACGGGGTGGATGGGTTTGTTGGCGTTTGAACTTTCTCTGATTTCATGCAGAAAAAACGGTCTGAACTGCGGGGCTCTCGACTCGGGAACTCTCAACAAATCCTATGATATTACTCGGCCTCCAGGGTTTCGCAGCGCTGTGGCCATGCTCGTGCGATGTATCTCTGGCAGTTTGGTGCTTTTGGGTCCTCCGTGCAAGAACTTCGTTGGGCTTTCGGGGCGGTCTCATGGGCGCGCGCTGAAGAACCCTCTGGGGCGCGACAACAAATTGACAATAATTTTCAATGGAGTGGCAGAGCTCGTTGCCGATTACATCATGCGGTGTAGCTATTTGGGCCTCGTGTTCTTCGTCGAACAGCCTGCGAATACAGTATTTTGGCACCGTCCTGCAATCGAAGATGCCATTTCTCGCACGGGGGCTCAGCGCGTGAAGTGACACATGTTTGTTTTCGGACACGCGTCGCCCAAGCCGCAGGCGGGCTTCGCGAATGCCGCGTGGGCGTCGCAGTTTGAGCGCCTGGCAAGCTCGAAGTATCATAACATGCCCAGACCCTCGCAGCGCCTAACTTCTAAATGCAAGAGGGGGCGCTTCAACGGCAACAAAAAACGCGCGACGGCATCCAGCGCTTACCCAGAGCATTTTGTGCAAACGCTTGTAGATCTTAATCGAGGCGTCCTGCCAGGCGTGGATCGCTCGGAGCGGGGTTCGCACTCGGACTGAATCTACATCCCATTCAGAATATCGCAATGATCAACGATCGGAAACCTCTCCTCCCTTCTCTCCCTCGGCCATCCTTCTCCCGTAACAAAACGCCCCATGCCAAGAAAACCGTCGCCGCCCACGTAGCAACTGAACAATGAGAGACGGGGGGGGGCGTTGGAGAGAGCGTGGGATCACGAGGGGCTGAGCGCAGACGAAGCTCGGTAGTCACAGCAAAGGAAGGGAGGAGGACGTGGAGGAGGCAATGACGGAGGAGGTAGGAGGGGAAATAGGCGTGGAGGGGATGCATCGGTGTATTTATCGCCATTGGTTCCGAAGCGTTCTAGCCCAAACCTTGCATTCATGAAGCGACATGCTGGATGGGATGCCCCCCCCCTTGGGACGCTGGGGGCGGACCACTTGACCCGAATCCTGGGGAGCTTTTTGTTGAAGAGATCATTGAACCGTATTTGGCAGGCGAGATCAGCGCCCGAAGGGCTTGTAGCTTGTGTCACTACGCTGCTGAAGCTGGGGTGCGAGAAGCGAGGATATACGGATTGCCCCCCGAGAGCCCCTCAGGCCACTTCCAGAGACAACTAGACCGGGCGCTCGGATTCGCTAAGGAAGAGAAACTGTACCGCATCAAAGTTCCGATGTATTCAAAATATGCTGGCAATATTGAAACGGTGGATTCTTGTGCTATGCCACCCCACGAAGCCTTGGCAAGAGAATTGGAGGCCCACCCTGAAATTCGAACAGCTTGGAGAGATGCGATTTCTGGAACAGCGTGGGTCGAATGTTTCGAGAAGCGTCCCCTTATTGCCGGGCTTGCGAACGAAGACAGATGCGCGACGATCCCGTTGGTTTTATATGTAGACGCGTCTGAATACCAGTCACGGGATAGCGTGCTGGCCTTCGCTGTGCGGTTTATCAGCAGTGCCCTCAGACATTTATGATTTTCAGTCCGAAAGTTGGACTTCTGCAGCTGCGGCTGCGGGGGTTGGGACTCGCTGTTCTCATTTTTTTTTGAATTTGTCAAGTGGGGCTTAGAGGCTCTCGCTCAGGGGCGCTGGCCCTCTGCGAGGCGCGACGGGGCCGACTGGTTGTTATCAGATGGGGGCCGCGCAATCAAGAGTGGAAAGCCTTCAGGTTTTAGGGCCGTGGTCCTTGATATTATTGGTGACTGGGCTGAAATAGTTCAGCGGTGGGGCTTAACATCTTGGAGTGCGAACTTCAATTGTTGTTTCAAGTGCCATATTCAAAAGAAGGACTTTAATTCGCTCGACGTGAACACGTGGCAGAACAAAACACACAATATGATTACGATGCATATTGCACGTCGTGCGAGATATGGGTTTCCATCCCAGATCGCGGTAGTCATTTGGAAATCAGGTCCGCACTAGAAAGCAAACCAAAACAGCAGGGTAGGGTGTTATCGCGTGACATCAAGGCCGGGGACGCTCTGTTGCGCCAGGGTGATCGTTTGGAACCATCCTGCCAACTCCCTCACACAATGGCACTTGGGAGTATTTCCAAGTTTCCGTGCATAGTTCTATTTTGGAGATCTCAGAAACCTATCATGGCCAGCAGGAGGCACCCATTGTTCGTGCTGTATCTTGGCATTGGGCTAGACTGTGTAGGGATTGACATCCTACGCACGGTGCATCTTGGAGTGCTGCAAGACTATTTTGGGACTTCGATTTGGTACATGAGCGAAACTGATGTGTTTAATTCTGGTGCAATAACCGGACAAGACAAACTGAGGCAAACATTGTCCCTTACCGCAGGTCTTCACAGATGGTATCCCGAGTGCACAAGGACCGCTCAGAAACATTGGCCACCCACTATCTAGTGCTGTGTTTGAGGAGGGGGTCAAAATTGCATGTGGTGCGCACGCAGCACGGGAAATTTGGACATATCATCTGGGGTCCTGGGGGAGGGGCGCAGAAAAAAGAGGTGACAAATGATTTTCAATCGGTCCCGAGGACACTGCCGCCCGAGAGGAGAGGAGGCATCGCGCGTGTTGGACGTTTGTGCCGAGTATGTTGGGACAGTATGGTGGCCCGTCCTTGAGCCTCAAAGCTGCGGAAACGAAGCATTTTTTCCCATGCGTGTTGAAGATGTTGAGGCAGTTCCGCGGGCGCTTGTTTGAAAAACTGACGCGGGTGCTCTGATCCAGGCTGGCGAGGCCATTGAGACCTGGATGGATACAGTCGCTGCACGCACAAGGCTCCTACCGATAGCAGCGTCTGAGCCGTTGGTTCGGTGTTCACTAGCGCACAATCGTTTTGCTCAGCAGGCGGGAGTTCCAGTGAAACCCAAGCATCATGGAATCGTACATTGTTCCATTGACTTCGCATTCAAAGGGAACCCAAGGGCATCTCATTCATATTCCGATGAAGGCTTAAACAAAATAGTTGTGCACATAGCCGCGCGTTGCCATAGACTTGCCTTTGGGCGAAGATTGTTCGCCAAGTTTCACCTCGCCCAGACTGAACACGCACTGCCCAAAGAGATGTGGTTTTGAGCGGCGCCGGGAGCGTGAGCCTCCAAAAAGAAAAAGGATCCCCATCCCTGGCTGAACACATCTGGCCCAAAATGATCTCCGAAGTGTTTCATTTGGGTTACTTCCACTCCGATTCAGGTAACACGCCATAAGAATCGAGCCGTAGGTTATAGGGGGTATCGCACGATTCCCAAGATCTATGGACAAGCCTGCGGCACGCCACCGCCGAACCCCGCTCGAGACTTCAAGGACATAGTAAAAGCGGGGTCCCAGGTCCACCCCTGTCCTCCTCCTCCTCCTTCGCCTCCTCCTCTTCTTGATGCTGCTGCTGCTGCCTTCCTCCCTTTCCCCCAAGACCACTCGCCTTTGGTCCGAAATCGCATGTCAGAGAAGTTTGAACAATTCTGATCGTTTGCCGCCTCTCGCAATCTTCCTCCTCCTTCCCCTTCTCCCTCTCTTCATTATCCTCCTCCTCCTCCTCCTCCTCCTCCCCGTCCTCCTCCTCCCTCTTCTCCCCTCCTCTCCTCTTCCTTTTCCTCCTCCTCCTCCTCGAGGCTCCTCCTCCTCCTTCCCCTCTTCCTCCGACCTTCGATCGATCCCCGATCCTCGATATCCCTCCTCCTCCTCCTCCTCCTCCTCCTCCTCCTCCTCCTCCTCCCCTTCCTCCCCCCCCTCCTCCTCCTCCTAGATTCGAATCGGCGTTGGACTGGATCCTAGCCCCGACTTTTTTGCTTGCATGCCGTAAACGTCGGGCCCGTAAGCCCGTCGGTCAAGCTGATCGTGTGCGCGGCGGACAGCCGCGGCAAGAACGAATGGCACTCGTGCCATTCAGACCGCGTTGTGTTCAAACGCGTTACGTCATGTTCAAAAACGAACATGGCGATTATGATGCCATGTTCATTACATATGAACATGGCAGTCATGTTCGAAAAAAACGAACATGAGGGACCTCTGGGTTCAGCTCCCTCGGGCTGCCGGGCGCCCGCCCGCGTCAGGTTCGGCGCGGCGCGGCCAGCGCCGACGCGGCCGCGGGGCGACCGGAAATGGCCGAGGTGCAAGTGCGGCTCCGGCCTCAGACCGACTCGTCCACCGCAGGTGCGCTCGGCGCGCGCGGTACTTCGCCGAGCTAGCCAATGTCTCCCAGCCGTTGGTGGAGTTCGGCGAGATGATCGAGCGTCGCCTGGCCGACCTGCTGAGCGGCCGCCGGGCGCCGCCGCGGCCGCCCAGGGCCGCGTCTGGCTCGCTGGCGACGCCGGCCAGGCGAAGGAGGCGCTGGACCGTGAGGCCGTCCGTCAGTGCCTCCAGTCTGCCATGCGCCAGGCCTCGCTAGTCTCGGCTCAGATCGGTCGGCACTTGATTTGTCTTGATCAATTATCGGGTAGTGGTGACGTCGAGAAAGAAATCGATGAGCGGTCTGGTTTCGGGTGCCTCTAGACATTGCTGTCGATCCTGCTTTCGAGCCCTCCTCTTCCGCGGTGCGTGACTGTCTGATTGGGTGGATCCGCGCCAGTCTTATTCGCGGCGCCTTCCTTGCGCTGCAGTGCTCGACGCAGAGTGTTGCGAGCCGAGGCCGTCGCCGCGCTGCCGAGCACGTTTGCGGTCGCCCCTCGCTGGATGCCGCCGCCGCTGTGCGCGTGATGGTCGGCAACCCGGCCCTCGAGTGCACTCGGCGAGTGGTCGGGGCGCGCGTTCGGCGCGAGGTGCCCGCAATGTTTGGGAACCCGCAGTCGTCTCTCATTGGCGTGAACCTGTCATGGCCCACAGTTGTCTTCGCGCCCCCGGGCCGGGCTAGCTGTCGGTATTTTTTCCAGCATGGCGCCCACGCGTTTGGGATCGTGGAATTGCCAGCTGCAGCCCTGTGCCCTGTGCAGGCGCCGCCAAGGCCGACATGGCCGCCGCTTCGCATCGGGCCTCCCTCACATCTTTTTCGAGGGCGGGGCGCCCGGCGGCGCCCACTGGACTGCGACTGCCTTTCCGTGCCCCTCCAGTATCAACCGATCAGCCAGCTTCAAGGAGCGCCGCCAGTATCGAATGCGTGCGGCATAATCGCCTCGTCAGCGAGGTCTCTGTGTTGCCTGTCTAGCCTGTCGCATCCGCGGGGGAAGGTGCTCGAGGTGTGTTGTGGGCATTACTTGCGGTCAGGCGGCCAGTGTGGGGGGCTATGGTGTTGTGGGTTCAGCTAATGAAGTAATATGGCATTCGAATGTGCTGTATTTCTGTGCGAGTCTCGCCTTCAGCTGCCCGGCATGTCCTGTACATCTTTCTTGTTTTGGCAGTGAAAAAAGGAGCCCTGCAGCATAGCTTATGTTTTGTGAACGTTATTGATGCGTTATCCTGCTGCTGCTGCCGCCGCCAGCTTCCGCTGACGTCATGCTCAAGTTCCATCCTTCGTCCATTCCTCCTCCTGGTACGTTGTGTGGCTAATGTGTAGTGCTATAGTGTTCTGGTTTGTGGGCTCAGCTGACGAAGTGATGTGGCATTCGGATGTGTGTGTTTGTGTTTTGTTCGAGTCTCGCTTTAAGCAGCTATGCGTTTCTTGTAATTCGTTCCTCCTCCTCCCCTCTGCCATTTCCCTCCTCCCACCTCCTCCTCCCTCCCTCTTTTTCCTTCCTCCTCCTCATCCTCCCTCCTTCCTCCTCCCTCCTCCAGCTCCTTCCTTCTCCTCCTCCACCTCCTCCTCGTGCGCCGAGGTGGCTGCGCGAGGCTGGCGAGACTCGGCCGCATCTCATGTGCTGGCCCCCCCCTCCCCCTCGTCTCCTCGTCCTCCTCCTGCTTCACCGTCGGGGGGGTGTCGGACTGGATAGTTTCGGGTCGTGCTCACGCGCTGGATGCCCCCACGCTGACGTTCAAGGCTACACGCCCCCAGTTGCCCAGAATCAGCCGACATCGACTGACCCTGCGCGATCAAAAAGCCACTGTCGTTCAAGGTCACGTTTTACGCGGTGTCAGAAACCATCACGCAAGTCGTCACGTTTGACCCCTTTTTCTGTTGAGTTGCTTTGTCCCATTAGAGCCCTTCTCTTGGGCGCGTTGACCGACGGGGCTTCCGCCGTGTGACTGCTCACGGTGAGGGTGGGCCTTCCGCCCTTCCGCCTTCTAATTCACCTCCGCTTTTACGGAGCCGCTTCGACGGTGCCGACTACCCAGAGATCCGATGTCGTGTTTTTTTTCGATACGGGGTCCCCATTGCTCAGGACAGTTTTTTTCAATACGGAAATCTCGACCCATTGCCCAGGACCGTTTCTTTCATCCTGAGGCGCTTTCTGACGGTCCCGGGGCCCGGCGAGGGCCGTTAGTGGCCGAAACTCAAGAACAGCCGCCGTCTTGATGTTTTCAATGCGTTGGAGGTCTGGGTAGTATCCGTGTTCCGGCTTCGGCTCGGGTTGCGTGAATGCCGGCCTCGGCTCGGCGGTCGGGCCGGCGGATGGTGCCTTCGGGTCTGCCCCGCCGAATTTCCGGAGACTCGATGCCCATCGATGGCAGATTCCGTTTCCGATTCGGCTGTGGGTCATCCTGTTTTGAGCGTGTTTTTTTTATTGTTTGGGCGTTCGTGGGCATTATAGCTCCCTCCCCCCCATCCCTCCCCGTATAACGCAACGAACGCCCATCCCCCTCCAGTGCGCTCCAGGCACTGCCGCCGTGCGCATCGGGTACACGGCGGGGGGGAGGCGTTACATTATACCCCCCCTTGCCCCCTGCCCCCCCCCTATAATGCCCATTACCGCCGAAAATAAAGGAACGCGCGCCTTTTATCGGAGGGCAAACGCACGAACGCCCCTAACACCTGTCCTGACCATGCCGATCTTGGGCCCAGAATGTGTGTGTGTGTGTGTACGCCAGGGGTGTACCTAAACTGTTTTTTTTGTGATTTCGTGGGCCGTTTTCGTTTCGATGTCGTTTGGCAGCCACTGCGAACTTAAGACAAAACGCAGGAAAACTCACAAAACGAAAACAACAAACGCTGTTTAAGTCGAACCCTGGCATACGCCTCCCTGGCCAACTCTGGTGAGCGTATACACCCCTCCAGGGGCCAAGAATTGGGGCTGGCAACGATCACATGATCAGTGTGGGTGCATATCTGGCGCCCTCCCACTCCTCTCAGGAGGAAAAAAACATAAGTAATCGTCGATTCCCCAGAACACATGGGAACACATGGGAAGTGGGGGGGAAAACGAAAATCCAAAAGATCTTGAAACATATGTGGGATTTGTGTATCTTTATTCGAGCTCCGACCACTTTATTTCGGCACGGCACCGCCCCCCCATCCCGCGCGCCCCCTCCGCATCACCCCGCCCGCCCCGCCCACCAGCCAGAGCGCCCCCTCCGACCCCTTGATTTCGGCACGGCACCGGCCCCCCCCCGTCCCTCCCATCCCGCACGCCCCTTCCGTATTGACCCACCCACCAGCCAGCGCGCCCCCTTCGCCCCGACTTGTCTATTTCGGCACGGCACCGCCCCCCCATCCCGAGCGCCACGTCCATCGCCCCGCCCACCAGCCAGCGCGCCCCCTCCGCCCCGACCCCTTTATCTCGGCATGGCTCCGCCCCCCTCCCACCGCATCCCCCCACCAGCGCGCCCCCTCCGCCCCAACTTTCTTTTCGGCACGGTACCGCCCCCCCCCTACCGCGCGCCTCGCCCGAACCCCCCGCCCACCAGCCAGCCCGCCAGCCAACGCACCCCGTCCGCCCCGACCCCCGTGCTTTCGGCACGGCACCGCCCCCCCTCTCATCTCGCGCGCCCCCCTCCGCATCTCCCCCACCCACAGCCAGCGCGCCCCTTGTGCCTCGACCCTGTTGTTTCGGCACAGCACCGCCCCCCCTCTCATCCCGCGCGCTTCTTCTGCACCACCCCGCCCACCAGCCAGCGCGCACCCTCCGCCCCGACCCATCTGTTTCGGCACGACACCGCCCCCCCCATTTCCCGCCGACCTTTTTTGTTTCGGCACGGCACTGCCCCCCCCATCCCGCGCGCCCCCTCCGCACCCCCCACCTACTAGCCAGCGCGCCCCCTCCGCCCCGATCCCCCCCTTGATTTCGGCACGGCCACGCCCCGCCCCGACCCTTTTCTATAGGCCCTCCGCGTCCTCCCACCTCGCAGCCAGCGCGCCCCCTCCGGCTCGCGCCCTCCTCCGCATCGCTCCACCGTTCAGCCAGCGCGCCCTCTCCGCCCCGACCCCAGTTTTCGGCACGGTACCGCCCCCATCCCGCGCGCCCCCTTTGCATCACCCCACCCACCAGCCAGAGCGCCCCTCCACCCCGACCTCTTTGTTTCGGCACGGCACCGCCCCCGCCCCCCCCATCCCGCGCGCCACCTCTGCATCCTCCCACCCACCAGCCAGCGCGCCCTTTCCGCCCCGACCTCTGTATTTCGGCACGGAACCGCCCCCCCATCCCGCACGCCCCCTTCCGCAATGCCCCGCCCACCAGCCAGCGCCCCCTCCATCCCGAGCGCCACGTCCATCGCCCATCCACCAGCCAGCGCGTTCCCTCCGCCCTGACCCCTTTATTTCGGCACGGCACCGCCCCCCTCCCATCCCGCGCGCCCCCTCCGTACCCCCCCCCCACCAGCCAGCGCGCCCCCTACGCCCTGACTTGTTATATTTCGGCACGGCACCGCCCCCCCCCCATCCCGCGCGCCTTTTCCGCACCCCCCACCCACCAGCCAGAGCGCCCACCCCTTGATCTTGGGCTTACGCCGCACCGCCGACCCGTTGGGGGGCTCCTGGTAGGTCTCTCGGGGGCCTCCTGGCAGCACTTTGGAGGCCTTTAGGGGGCTGTTTTGGGGCCT
>CAUYUJ010007680.1:95000-100366 GCA_963575745.1 Prorocentrum cordatum
GCAGAGCGGCACGTTGTAAGCATGCAGGGCATGTCGTGTCGCGTGGGTCGCCGACGCGACGCTCCAGCCGAGGTCCCAGGACGGGGCGGAGCGCTCGGAGGTTTCCGAAAATCCCTGGATGTCTACACGTCCGCGGGTGTACCCGCACATTCCCGCCTGAGCGTCGCAGAAAAACGGGGTTGTCCTCGCCTGCATTGGCGCGTAAGCTGCCCGCGTAAGGTCGCGCGTCAGCGCCCCTGTTGCCAACGTAGCGTGCCGCGCGGGCGGCCCGCGTAAGCCGCCGCGTATGGTCGCCATGCCATCTCGCGTAATACCCGCGCCTTTTTGTCCTCACCTGGCTTGAAACGCAAGGAAGCGCATAACAGCTTTACCATCCTGGGGCCCAGGATGCGTCGACTATCCTCAAGACGTGTGTTAGGCCAGGTGTCAGTGTGTGTGTGTGTGTGTGTGTCTGTGTGTGTGTGTGAAATCCACTCCAGCTCCGCCGATAACGGGCTCGCAGCCTGAGTCGGCCCTCGCCTCACCGCCTGGATCGTATTGAGGGGCTTCGATGGACAAACACACGTCGCATATTCTCAGAGCCCCGAGTCATCAAGGCTGGGGGCCTTGGTGACTCGGTGGCCCAAGCCCGGACTGGAGTTAGCCCGGATAATCCGTCCAGGCGCCCAAGCACTCCCGAGTCATCGGGGCCACTCGTGACCCCGGGGCCCAGACCGGAGCTGCCCCGGACCGGAGGCATCCTGGACAGCTCGGGCGTCCAACGTTCTGAGGATCATCGATCAAGGGAGGAAAAACCACCCGGACGGGACAATTGGCGTTTCCTAAACGGCTCTGGGCGTTTACTAAACAGCCCTGCCCTGTTCGATCCCTTCTTTGCGCGCGCTTGCACAAGGCCCCGTGTAGCGGGGCGGTTATTCTGGGGGTGGATTTTCTGCCCTCTGATCGAACGGGGCCAGCCAGGGTCGGTGGCGGTGCACATCTCCCGATCCCCCGTCGGGCTCCGCCGAGCCGGCGAGCGCTGGCCCTGCGCCGGCGGCGGGCCGCCGAGCCGCGCTGGCCATGGCCGCGGGCGGCCGCGCGCCCGGCGCCCCCCAGGGCAGGTAGGCCTTGCGAGATCCGCCCCTGCGCGGGGAGTCGGCGGCGAGCAGACGGGCTACCAGACTTGAGTCGGGCATGCCCCTCTGCAGGAGAAGTGCTCAACAATAGTCCAGAAATAGTCTGGGGACGAGGTTCGACTCTTTCTACGCATCTTCGAATACTATCTAACTTTTTTCTTCGCCCAGAATCCGCCTGATGGGGGACATGCCCGACTTCATGCCAGACGTGCCCCTGGCCCAGGGTGCCCCCGAGGAGTCCCAAGGAGGTCCCCACGACCCCCAGGGGTCCAGCGACAAGGGGGTGGTGCAATAGACTAGGTGCACTAGGTTCTAGATTTGTGAGGTTGCAACGCATGTGGGGTGTGCAATACATTCTGGGGCGCAATGTATTGCTGTACTTTCGCGCGCAATACACCACTTGCAGCACAATGCAACACACTTCTCCTGCGCAGTACGCTTGCAATTCGCTTGCCCCAACTCTATTGCACCACCCCCTCTCAGCCTGACCGGACCCCCTTTTGGGTCACCCGAACACCCGCCGCGAGACCCAGAGGGCCCCAGGGGGCTCCCCAGAGGCGGCGCGGAGCCGGGGGCGCCTCGGGCCAGGGGCGCCTCTTGGGCAGCGTCCGACGCAGAACCGGGGCGGGGGGGCGAGGGGGGCGGCGGCCTCTGTGCGCTGCTCCTTGAGATTCGGGCCTCCTCCTCCCCCTCCTCCTCCTCCTGCTCGCCCTCCTCCTCCTCCTCCTCGCCCTCTTCCCCGTCCTCCTCGCCCTCCTCCCCGCCCCCCTCGTCACTCTCTCCCTGCCTCCCCTCCCTCGCTCCACTCCTCCTCCTCCTCCTCCTCCTCCTCCTCCTCCTCCTTCTCCTCCTCTTGAACCATCCTCTTCGAGTAGCGGCAGGATGATTGGCAGCAGTGGCGGCGGCTGCGATTGAGGTCATTGAGCCCACGATACCTTCCTGGAGGGTGGCGGTTCACGGTCTTGCTCGAGCACGTGCGGTGCCACATCATGTTTGGTGACGTCCGTCGTCCCGAGGGCGGAGTGAGGCAATGCCGCGCCGTGCCGTGGTACCATGCCGTCACGTAGTGCCGTGGTGCCGTGCCGCCACGCGCGGGCAGTGACGGTGCGCCGCGCCGTGTCGTGGTGCCGTGCCGCAAGTTTTGGGGCTGTTGGGGAATTTCTTAGGGGGCCTGTTTGGGGCCTTTTGGGGGCCTTTGGGGCTTCCTGGGGGCCTGTTGAGGGAAAATTTGGGGCCTCTAGGAAACCTTTGGGGGCCTCTCGGTACTTCCTGGGGGCCTCTCGAAGCCGAGGGCTCGGAATAACCGCTCGGGTCCCCCGTCTGGGCTCCCTCGTCGAGGTGCCGTCTTGGGGGCGTCCTTCGGCCGTTCTGAAGGTCTCTTGGGCCGTCTTGGGGGCCTCTCGGGCCGTTGTGCGGTCCCCGTCTTGGGACGATTTTGCGAGCCTCCTCGGTCTTGGAGCGTCGGGACGCGTAACAAGCGAGAACGCCAACGTCTGTCAAACACCAAAGGCATTCAATGAGGTTGTGGGGCCCTCTTGGGAGGTTTCTTGGGGCGTCTGGAGGGCATTTTGGTGCCGTCTGGATGCCCTCTTGGGCATATTGGCATGATCTTGGGCCCTCTTGGCCCGTTTTGGGGCCCTCTATCCCCCCATGATACGTTCGTCCCGGGCCAGGGGTGGGGGGGTCAAGTTGTCGGCTTGGAGTCCCTGGAGGGGATTATGGGTGGAGCACTCGCACATGCCTGGAGACCTACAAGGGGTCGGCGGATTTTCTCCACGCCGACGTGTCCGATGCGTCGCCAGCATCGCCGTTGCATCGTCGATGCAGTGGTGACTCGGCGCGATCTTCTGACCCCGTGCCGATCTAGGATGCCTCTATTCGCTCAGCAACCGAAACATCCGACCATACTATGTGTTCAAGTCTCTGCCCTAGAGGTCCCTCCTCCCCCTCCTCCTCCTCCTCCTCCTCCTCCTCCTCCTCCTCCTCCTCCTCCTCCTCCCCCCTCCTCCTCGTCCTCCCTTCGCCCCGCGTGCACTCCCCCCGCGCGCTTCCAACCCCCCGCGCGACGTCGTCGAGTGGGGAGGCCGCCCACCCCATGGAGCGCCTGCGGGTGGGGCTCGGGGCGCCGCCGAGCGCGAGGAGGGCGCGCCAGGACGGGAGTTTCGCGCTGCTGCCCCGGCAGACCGAGGACGAGCTCCTCCTGTCAGAGGTGCGCCTCGCATTGGAGCGGAGGAGGAGGAGGAGGAGGAGGGGGGAGGAGGAGGTGGAGCGCCTGCGGGTGGGGCTCGGGGCGCCGCCGAGCGCGAGGAGGGCGCGCCAGGACGGGAGTTTCGCGCTGCTGCCCCGGCAGACCGAGGACGAGCTCCTCCTGTCAGAGGTGCGCCTCGCATTGGAGCGGAGGAGGAGGAGGAGGAGGAGGGGGGAGGAGGAGGGTAAGAGAGGGAGGGAGGGAGTGGTAGGGAGGGAGGGAGGGAGGGAGGGAGGGAGGGGGGCGGAGGAGAGGAGGAGAGGAGGTGAGGAGGAAGGAGGAGGAGGAGGGTGAAGAGGAGGAGGAGGAGGAGGAGGAGGAGGAGGAGGAGGGAGGGAGGAATGGAAGTTGGAGCAGGAGCACATGAGGGAGGAGGAGGAAGGAGGGTGCGGATAGGTAGGATGATGGAGGTGGGGCCTCCTGGGGGCCTCCTCAGACAGAAAGCTAGATTGTTCGGTGCGTGTGTCCACTCTTGGTCCCCTCTTGGGGCCTGCCTGGGGCCCCCTCGGGCTGTCTTGAGGCCCCCTTGGGGCGTTTTGGGGGCCCTCTTGGCTTCTTGGGCAGTCTTGAGTTCGTCGTGGGCGATTTGAGCCGATCGTGGGGGCCTCTTGGGCCCCGTCGCGCCTCCCTGCGTGACTCTTGGGCCCTGTTGGCCCGTCCTGGGGCCCCTTCGGGCCGAAACGAGAATCACTCGCCACCACAAACATAATAATAATAATAATAATAAACAGTAAATAATAAGACATAATCACTCGCCACCACTTCCCAGAGCACGGGCACGCGCCAAGCCCCAGGAGGTTTCCGGAATGTGGGCCCGAGCACCGAAAACACCCCTCCAGACTCAGGACTGAAGCTCAGGGGCTTGGGCAAAGAACCTGAGGACCCCCTTTCCGTGCCCAGCGGCACGGTGGCGGATCCGTGGTCGAAAACAGGCCTGATCCGGCCTAATGCCAGATCCCGTTGATCCGCCTGAATTTGTTTTAGTTTGGACTGATCCAGCTTAGTGGCCCCTTTGTCACACCCTTTCATCGGGTTCAATCATCGTTCCCGCGAGGGCCTCCCAGAAGATGCTTCCTAAAGTCGGAAGTCGGCACGATCGGAATGGACACGGAAACACTGGGGACGAATGCCGACAGCAATTATTGTACATTTTGAACATAACTCGCTGTCGGCGTCGCCGCAGACGTCGTCCTTTTGAGACAAAGGGCCGCCTGACCAACAGCGGCAGCTGTCGACTTTGGACAACACTCGCTGTGCTGCTGGGCACTGTGCTCCGTTCTCCGTTTCCACATCGGGCGTGCCAGCGCATCGAATGACAAATCACGGCATTCCTGTCGGCGTTCCGCGCGGCCGCGCGCCGGGGATGGGGTGCACCGTGGAGACCCGTGCCAAGACACACCCTGCTTCTATCCAGGGTGCCCTGGGCTTCTTCGGTTTCGATGGATTCACTGCGGAAGGCGTGACGTTCCCACACCAAAAGTCAAGGGACGTCCTGGGGTCTTAGGGTTGGGTCTCCTGTGGAAGGACTCTTGTGGACGGGCCCCCACTGTAGCGCCAGACCAAGAAATCCGCGCGGAGTTCCGAAAGTTTGTGGCTGTGCAGTTTTCTGGCTCCTCCAAGCCATACCCCGAGTCATGGTTTGTCAGAGCCCCGAATCATCAGGGGTAACTCGGGTCAGGGATAACTCGGGTTCCTTTTTCGGGATTCCGAACCCGAGTTATCCCGGACCCGAGTTACCCCGGATATTTCGGGCGTCCAGGGCCCCGAATCATCAGGGGTAACTCGGGTCAGGGCTAACTCGGGTTCGTTTTTCGGGAACCCAAACCCGAGTTACCCCGGACCCGAGTTACCCCGGATAACTCGGGCGTCCAACGAGTCATGGTTTGTCATGACGCGACTTCAGAGGTCTGGACCCATGCCCCGGGACCGGTGCTTCTTCCTGAGTCGTTTTTGACGGTCCCGAGGCCCGGCAAGGCCCACCAGAGGTCGAAAACAGCGAAAAG